>JAAMXP010003395.1:2338-17626 GCA_019693395.1 Ettlia oleoabundans | reverse complement strand
ACCCACCACCTCCCTGTCCTCAGGAAATGCTGGACTTCTGCGGTCAGCATAACATTGTGTGCGACATTGAGCGCATTAGTGCCGACTATGTCAACACTGCCATGGTGGGTGGGTGGGGTCACAGGCTGGAGTGATGCTGGGCCGGCATGGATTTTGGGCTGTGGCTCGAGGTTGGAGGACAGGGCTTGCTGATGTGTGTTGACCAGAGCCAGCACAGCCAGCAAGTATGCATGCTTGCCAGATGATAGGTGCCATTATAGGTACGACCCCGTGGTTGACGGTGGCATGGGTGGAAAGCCCAGCAGCCAGTGGGGGCGGAAAAGCAGGCGATGCTGCTGCATCCGGTCAGAGTATGTTCTGCGAACCTGTCGATATGATGGAGTGTCCTATCTGGTACTGCCCCTATCCTGCCTGCAGGAACGCCTGGAAAAGTCTGATGTCAAGTACCGGGTGAGCGCTTTGCATGCTGTGGTCGTGTTACACATGCTTGCCGTGCCCAACACCGCTGGCTGCCTGGCCCCTCAACCGTGTCCAGCTGCCAGGTTATGGTCCGTTGCTCCACCACTTGTTGACTGGCTGACGTGGAGCTGCTTGTTTTCTGCATGCAGTTCGTGATCGACATCCAAGGCTCCCTCGTTGCTTAAAACCCCTAAGAGGACTGGGTCTAAAAGGGTTAACGACTGGTAACAGCGGCCAACGTTCTTTTGAGCGCTGTCAGGCTGCCAGCAGTATGACCTTTGGGTCATACTCTTTTTTTGTTATCATGCTCTCTGCCATGTTTAGTGGCTATAGATGCTACTTGCACGCTGAGAATGCCATGTAATCGAGCTGTCTGACGGGAAGTTATTTTCACGGCTGTAGTCCACGGCGTGCTGCAGCAGTTGTGGCCGGCTGGAGGGTTGCATTTGTAGGAAATGATTTTTGACATCAAACAGACCAGTCATTGCCCGGAGCTCTCCACAGCCGCCGCGAAATCCTACTGACGGCGAGATGAGAGAATATTGCGGCATCAATGAGTAACTGCACACTGGCGACGCCAGTAGCGGTAACTGCGATGTGCACGGCACGGCGGCTCAGCTCAGAATGGCCGGTCACGACCCTCTGGTTCGGCTTCAGCTCGATGTCAGCTCGTGATGAAACTGTGTACACCGCTACTGGCTCTTGATACTGCACGTTGGCACTCAGGTTCAACACGCAAAACATTCTGAGCTGCGATGGCTCAAGCCGCGGTGCTATCGCGTATGAGCCGGGAGATCCGCATGCTGCAAACGGAGCCACCACCAGGCATCTGGGCTGCACCGGTTGGGGACAAAGTCACGGAGCTCGAGGCGCAACTTCAGGTGTGGACAGCTGCGAGTTGCGGGGCTGTTGTGGACACGCTCAGCTGGCTGTAACATGCCCGCGACATGGGGCGGCAAACGTTGGGGGCTTTACCATAGTAGCGGCAGCGGTGGCGGCAGTGGCGTTATTGCCATGCTCAGTTGCTGGCTTCTGCTGCCGGCTGCTGCTGCCTGCAGGGACCAAAGGACACGGTGTATGAAGAAGGGCTGTTCAAGCTCGCAGTGGACATTCCGGCAAGGTAAGAGTGGCTCCAGCGCTTGCCACAAGGTTGGCGTCCACTGTGCTGCATCCGTTCTCTTCGCCCTCCCCAGCGGCTTGCAATACTTCAGCAAGGCCCTTACCGGCACAAGTAGCATCGAATAGCCACGGCAATGGCTTGAATCTGTGGTTGATATACTGCTCTGTGGAGTGCGTCGCTGCCTGCCGGGGGTAGCACCCAACAAGCTCCTCTCTGGCTTGCCCCTGCTGCCTGCCGCTTTCATCTCATCCACTGTGCTTTGCCTTGGTGACACCACTTCACCTGCAGATACCCCTTTGAGCCTCCCAAAGTCAAATTTGTGACCCCTATCTACCACCCAAACATCGACCCAGGTGGGTTGGGAGTCTCACATGCACAGCCAGCACGTGCCAGTCTCGGTACAGGCTGTGTACTTCGCCCACTTAGCAATTGTAGCAGGGGTAGGTTCAGCTAGCAGTCATCTTCTTGCACTTCTCCTTGTACGTGCCTGGCCTCAGTTGGGGACGCTGCTGGCCCAGACCATCAATCCTGCCTGCTTTGCCACCGTTTTCCTCCATTAATCAAGCGGGACAACATGGCCTCATGCTGTGCCCATGCCGTGGCACATCGTTGCATGCCCCCAGCAAGTGACCCTCGGCTTTCTTAAAGCTGCCCTGGTGGAAGCACGCTACATTCACCTTGCCATGCCCTGATCCTCTGCACAGTCCCCCATGCCACTGCCGCCCTGCCCTTGCTTGCCCTTGTTTACGCCTCGGGTTACATGTCACAAACGGCCGCACCCGCCCCCGCAATCATTTTCAGTCTACTGCATGCACTTTAGCCCACTGTTCTACAAATATCACCTCCTACTTGGCTTTTCTGTTGTCCGTCCTACCGCACCACCACAGAGGGCCGCATTTGCCTGGACATCCTCAACATGCCCCCCAAAGGAGCCTGGAAGCCCAGCCTCAATGTGCCCACAGCGCTGGCATCCATAGGGCTGCTGCTGGCGGAGCCCAACCCTGATGATGGGCTGGTCACCGATATTGTGAGTGATGGGGCTGAACTTTGAAGTTGAGCAGGAAGGGAAGGTAACACGCCTGCATACTGATAAGCACACGACAGCGTGCGCATTGTGCAAGCAAGCAGGAGCTTGACCGGCTAGACGCTGTAGTACGTTGGCACCTCTGGAATGTGCTGGTCCTGCTGACTCCCTGTCTTTATGCCTGCCTGCCTGCTGCCTGTGCCCCTCTGCTAAGTGCCTGCCCTGCCCTGGCATCCCTCAGACGTTTGAGTTCCGGCACCAGCGGGAGGTGTTTGATGCAAAGGCACGGCAGTGGACGAAACGGCATGCCATGCAGCAGGACAGCCGCGCAGCAGGAACGGCGGGCTCAGCGGCATGCGGCAGGGAGAAGGCTGCAGCATCAGAAGCTGCAGCAGCTCAGCAGAATGAGCAGGGGGAGCAGCCACGACGGGTGGAGCTGGAAGCAGTAGCCGCAAACTCTGCAGCAGTAACAGAGGGACCGAGCACTGAAAGCAGGAAGGAGAACAGTGAGCCGGGGCAGCGGCAGATCAATGCCAAGCAGCAACCGCAGCAGCAAAAGGAGGGTCAGGCGGAAGCCAAGGAGGCACCAGCTGCTGACGTGGCAGCAGAGCAGCCGTTCAAGCGCCCACGCCTTGCTTTGCGAAAATAAGGGTCGATATGCTGCCTGTCCCTTGCGGTGTGACGTGTGCAACCCTCCCACACCGTCGCCAGCACATGATCGGTGTTTGCTGTCAACTCCGCTAGCAACCCAGTCACATGCACTTCCTTGACAGCTTTTCGGCGCTGCACAGATCCAGAGTCACCCCTTCAATACTGAGCACGTGTGCTGCACCGGTTGCATACGATTAAAAGACAACCGAAAGGTGTTTGGGGTGCGAGTGAGCGGTACGAGCAGGGACACCAGGCACAGCATAGAGAAGCCGTGGGTAGCGTGGGTGTGACATGGTATAAGCGTACCAACGAGGGTGCAATGCAAGCGGAGACCGGCATATGCCAAGTGCTGTGTTGCGTTGAAAGTGCTGCAGAGAAACTGGTTAGAGAAGTGCTGGAGACAGGAGCCTAGGTTTCCCAGTTGGCAAGCTGAAACACTGGCATTAGAGGCGGGTCTGCGAACAACAATGCAGCCGTCCTGCAGGGTAAGGCCGCAACTGTCTCACTTGCGGCCGCCGTGAGATGCAGGCTTGTAGTTCTCCAACTTGCCGCTCAAAATGATGTTACGGTACTCTGCATCATTGACGATGGTGGCCCACAGGTTGCCCAGCCCGGCGTTGGCCATCAGGCTGTTCATGCTCCACATCTCGTAGGTGGGGGCGAACATCGTGGCATTGAACACGCCCTCAAAGCTGGTGGTGTCGGCAAAGTCGGTGGCGGCATCCAGTACCAAATAAGTCCAAACTGCAGGGGTGCAATGCTGTGCAACAACAGGATGGTAAGCTGTTGTGACATTGGGCAGGAAATCAGCATGCATGCCGGGCACACCACACGGCAGCATCAATGAACAAACAATGCTACGAGGGTGTTCTGTTGCGGGTGCTTTGCCTGGTGCCGGAGACAACCTCAGAGGTGCACAATCACGCAACGCAACATGCATGCGCTAGCATGCAGCTGACACAGCACTGTTTGGGTTACAGCGTGGTGATGCATGAAGTTTTCTGTTGGGCACAGCTGTGGCGTTTTTTGGAAGAACGACTCGCAGTTGTAGCTGCTGATAGGTTAATAAATCTACCTACTAATTAAGATGCAGCTCTAGCTACGGCTGTGGCTGCTGCCTTAGATGTGAACGTATACGTACCCTCATCGCCGTACACCTCAGGATTGCCATACACAATCTTGGCGGCCTTCATGCCCTCCACGCCAGTGACATTTAGCGTCCAGAAAGCCTCGCCATCGTGCGTGTAAAAGTCCAGCAGAGCAGCGGCATCAGGGGCATCTGCAGGTACAGGTGCAGAGGCATACCCTGACTGCTGGCACTGCACGATGGCGGGAGGAGCAGCGAATCATGCAGTGCAGGACAGCAGCAGCGTCACCAGCCAGCCAGCCACAGCTGGCCAACTGGCCAGCGTTCTGCTTCCGCTGCCGCTGCCAGGGTCCGATATGCATCCCACGCATCCCACCGCATGTTGCCCAGGGACGCTACACACCCGGGGATTGATCGCCAAACGCCGAAAGACTAGCGTTAAAGTAGCTGCGAGGGGGTAAGGCGGAACATGTGGAATCAAGGAGAGAGCCATTTTTGAAGCTAGCTGGTACAGTGCTGTACCAGCACAGCACTTGCAAATCGATGGAGCGGCAGCAACCTCGCGCCGTTTTTCGCAGATTATGGTGGCATGACCCGCATCAGCTTGTGTGAGCTCACGTGTGGGCCAAGCAGCTAGGCGCGAGTGCGAGCACCGCGATGAGGAAGGCAAACTTGGCACGCATGTTGTCAGGTTTGAAGGAATTGAGCTCAATAAGTGCGAGTTTTTAGGCGTAGTGCTTTTGTTAATATTGTAAGAGATGGACAGCATAGGGAGCAGATCGCGTTTGTACCATCATCGTTTATCTCGAAGTACAGGTTGTGTACTGCACGATGCTATGCAGCTGCACGCGTTACAAAGAGGTTGCTGCGCGTCATGGTAATAATGGGAGCGATTTCCCCTCGCTGCTTGTTGGGCTTCTGGGCGCTGCCTCCCCCACACCGAAGGTTGGCTGCTGTTGATGGCGGTGGCGGAGAGTTGGGTGCTGTTCATGGTATCCTGCAAGAAGCAGCGCAGCTCGTCTGCTGGCTTCCTCAATCAACGCCAAAGGGCATAGATTTTAGTTCTGATTATCTTTATAAAGGCCTTTCTTTCTTTCTTTCTTAGTTGATGCTCAGGTAAATAGGGGAGTGGGCGTCGTTGGGAGATGTGCTCCCCTCTAGCTGTTCCACATACATCCATACCGAGTAGCATGTTCAGCAAGCAAAGCCACACACCCTGCCTGAAACCTCCAGGTAGTGCAGCTTCCGGGCAATGCTGCCGTCATTATACTACCCACCGCCACCACCACCACCACTGCTGCCTGCCGCTGCCGCTTTCGCTGCTCCTGCTTCAAGTGCTGTTGATGTCCCCGCCATTCTGCCTTCTGTGCCTTCTGCTGCTCCTTCTGTGGCTTGTGATCTCCTCCTACTGCTGGTGCCGCTGCTGAAGCTGGCGCTAAAGTTAAAGCCAGGGGTCATTGTCAGCAGTACCTGCTGCTGGCCCTGGAGATGGTACCGTGCCACCTCCTCCTCCCGTCTGCACGCAGATTGGGTATACCAATCTAAAAATCAACATTTTTACACGCTGTTTGGGCAAGCGGTCAATTTGCATACTCCCAGCAGACAAAACACCACAACTGATTGCCAGAGTTACTGAGTTGGTTCAAACCCCATAGCTGGCTCCCAATGCTTTCAGCCATGGAGCAGCCAACCAGCCACCCGCCCAGCCACTCAGTTACGACCCAGCAGTTCCTCCGGCTAGCCAGACCCGACCGGCCCGCTTACCTGCAGCACCAAGTGGTCATGATGCGCGCCACCCTTCGGTCAAAGGCCTCAGCGGCTGCCTGGTCGCTAAAGCCGCCGTAGGCACGCTGTATTGACCCCACCCCTGAGAAATTCAGGCGCCACACGCGGTAGTGGCGGTAGGGGTGGAGCAGCGGCATCAGCTCTGCTGACGGCAGCGCAGGGGGCACCAGCAGGACCTGCGACGAAGCGGCACAGAGGAAAGTGGGGGGTGGGGTTGGGGCAGAACAAGGTGTGGGGCGGGGTTGGGGCAGAGGAAGGCATGGGGTGGGGTTGGGGCAGAGGCAGGGAGCGTCAAGAGTGGCACAGTTGTACAGCGGTATGGGCAGCTGCGGGTTGGGCTATCAACAGTGCAGTTGGCCAGCGTTGTGGCAGCAGTCAGGCAGCAGCGGGTGGCATCGCAGGAAAGGTTGCAATGAATGAGAGGGTAAGCGGGATGCGCCATAATGCATGGCGCCAGGACGCGACATCACGGAGTTACGATGGTCAAGCTGCAAGGGACAGACTGCCGAGTAAGCAGCGGCTGGGGTTGAGCGGCAGCAAGGGGCTTGCTATCAGGCAGTCATGAAGGCTGATGGCAGCCGGCAGCCCCGCAGCGGAACCTCACCATCTTTCCACCCATGCCTCTCTGCTCCTTCACGCAGTCCTGGCACTTGAGGGCAGCGGACGGCTGGATGATTAGCACGGAGCTCTGCTGGGCAGTCAAAGCAGCGGGCAAGAATAGCAACAAGTGGGCAGGGGAACATGGGAGGGGGGTCAGCAGGGCACGCTGGACAGGCAGGCACGTCGGTGATGGAAGGCCGGCATCGCCCTAGCGCCACTGCAGTACAGACAGAACACAGGCATAACATCATCTCCAAGGCTTGGTCTCGCGTTCAGCACCTCTCCAATACAGAAATACAGTTGTACTGCAGAAGATGCAGTTCTAGCAGTACCTTTACTGCCTCCGGTGTGGAGGGGTGCTCCAGGAATGGCGGCTCCCTCACATCAAGGGGAGGGCCCAGGGCAGCGGGATCTGCCAGAAAGTTGTCCGGCTGGAAGAGGTAGTCGGTGGGACTGCGGTACGGAACCACAGGGCAGCAGCAGAGGCAGTACATCTTAAGCAACAAAGTGTACTGCCTGATGGGCCTGATGCCAGCTCACTCCTAGTTAGCAAGCCTGATCCCCAATAGCACTACCCACCACAGCCGTTGCCCCTGCTACCTCACTGCCTCAACAGGGACAGCGCAAAACCATATGCCGGATCACGTCCTCTGCCTGAGCCAGCTCATGCCAGGTCACCCCATCGCCAGGTCAGCACCACATCCCTGCTAAACCGCCCCGCCCCAATTCCTGCTACGCCCTCACACCAGCTCAGAACGCTGCCCCACAGCTCAGACCCCCTCCATGCAGCCAGCTCAGGCCCCCCGCCTGCCAACTCTGCACTTCCACGACAGCTTGCAACTGGCAGCCCCACAAGCCTTGCCAGCTGAGCACCCCGTAAGCCTGCTCACCCCACGCTGCCAGCTCAGCACCGCATGTCCCCCTCGGCTCACCATGTGACAGGCAGCGGGAAGTCCTGGGCGTCAAAAACGCGGCACCGCACCGTACCGTACCAAGTTTTCTCGCAGAAACACTGGAACTGTGGCAGCGCAAGAGGGTGCGGAGGCAATGAGGTAAGGGGGGAGGGAAGGGGGGAAGCTGCTGTAATACATGAAAGATATGAAACCAGCACCAGCAACACCGATTCAGCCGCTATCATCTGACATGCATGTGAAGCTGCCTTGCCTTCCACTACACCACAACCACCCAAAGCCACACCCCGGAAAAAACATTTAGGCACAGACAACAAATTTGGCTGCCCAGTTACCTTAGGCAGTATGAAGGGGCGGCTAGCTGCCACCGCCAGCGCCATGCCCACATACGCCTGCTGAAGCTGACGGCGCAGGGTGGTGAGGTGGAAAGAAACCATGTCCTCATTCTCGTTCCAGCGGTTGAAGCTGTCGGGGGGCTGCAGGGTTGAATGGAGCCACGGGGAGACAGCAACGAGGTGGGTGTGTGGGTGTGTGGGTGGGATTTAGGAGGTGATCTTGGCCAGCGGTAAAGCTCTCGGGGGCCGGAGGGTAGTGGCATTTGGTCGAACAAGAAGTCAAACGCCGTATATTAAGGCGCAGGCCATGTCCGTCAAGTGCTTGACATTGCCTGCAGGCTGTATGATGACAGAAGATTTACCCACATCAGTTGAATCATCACTAAGCCAAACACAGCACCTTGCTGTAGCAGGAGGCAGCTCACCTCAGCCCAATCTATGTCCACGGCAACAAAGCTGGGCACACCATAGTACTCCGGAGGGTCCACCCACAGACCCATGTCCCGCAGACGCGCACGCTTGCCACCCTGCGTGGTGGGTAGCACGCAATATCGGGTCGCAGCCACAGCAGCAGCCAGACGATGGCTATGCTTTTCTGACGGGTTCAGCAACGAAGCAAGTATAGCAGCTCTAACACAAGCCCCAGCCCTCAGGTGGGCGACATACATCCCTGTGTGTGCTGAGAGCAGGGTGGGTCTGGACAAGCCATGCAGGCAAGTGCACTGGCAAATGAATTGAGCAAAGCCTGCCCCTGCAGATGCACAGTCCAACATTGCCCAGCATCCCCCAACCTAGCACCACCCGCCAGCCCAGCCCAGCCAGGGAGCAAATCCAGTACAATAGATACCAACCCAGCCTAGCCGGGCCTGGCCTAGCCCGGCAGTCGAGGCAGCCAAGCCCCCAGCAGCCCCACCCACCAGGCCGTTGTATGTCCAAGTGGCATGCACCACATAAGGATCCACAAGCTTGGTCTGCATTGGGCATGGGCACAGGCAAAGCAGGGCAGATTGTCGTCCTCAGGCAAGCTGCAGCTGTCAGGCCATTCGTAGCAGCAGCGGCAGCAGCATTCAATCCTTCCTCCACCGGCGGTGATTGTGGAAACGCGGCTTGTTCCGGTGCAGACCCAGCATCATCAGTGCTGCTCCCCACCTTGTGCAGTTGCTGGACGAAGCGGGAGTGGCCGCTCTGGAAGATGCTGCAAACAGGGAGTGAAGGAGGCAAGCCAGGGGGTGCTGGAGGCTTTAGTTGTAATGCCCCCTGCGCTGCGCCGTTTGTATGCCAGCTGTCAAGAGTGACTGTGGTGGAAGCTGCTATGCGAGCAAGCTAGGGGCGGTCGCCGCTGCACGTCTGAGTGGGCAAGGAGCCAACGGCAGCCGCAAGGTGGCTAGGCAGTGCGGCAGCTACCCACCTGACCGGCATCACCGCCATGCGTATGCGCCCGTGCCAGGCAGTGGAGATGCGCTGGTGCGGCGCAGGCAGTGGGCCCACACCCTCTGGCGTGCGGACGAGGCGGTAGCAGCACACCTGGATGTTGGGCAGCAGGGTGAGCAGACAGTGTAGCTGTCGGCTTGTGCTTTGCATGGGCAAAGATGGGGGCTAAATACCTCCAAGGCTGCAAGCCGCCAAAGATGGGGGCTAAATACCTCCAAGGCTGCAAGCCGCCGCCCCCCCCCCCCACACACACACACACACCACAACCACCCCCCCCGCTCTTTGTGTATGTACACACGTACTCGTGAGCGAGCCAGCCTCCCACCCTGCTGCCAAACACGCGCGAAATCCGACAAAATGGTCACAGTCGTTTCCTTTGAACACAGCCGCACACCCACCTGGTCATGACTGTCGCACTCTTGAAAATATGCGGCCCAAGCGTGCGCCCAATCGCTCACGTTCTTGCTGTACCTTAGCGTGTACACACCTGCGGTGTGAAGTGCAAGTTGAAGTTCTGGAGGGGGTGATCTGGAAGAGTGTGTGTGTGTGAGTGCTTGGCTGGCTGGGCAGCGGCTGCCTTGGCCTGCCCGCCTCCCGCCTCCAGGTCGCCTCGCCACAGAAGAAGATCCCCCACCTGTGTTGTAGTCTGCATAGTTTGGGTGGAAATCACGCTCCAGCCCGTCGTCTCCCGGCTCATTGCTGCTGTAGCCGTGATCGAGGCCAAAGATAAGGTCTGCAAACCACGCAAGCACAGCAGTCATTCCATGTGCAAGACTGCAATTTCTTTAAAAATGCAAGCGGCAGCATCTGGTAAACTGCACACGAGTCAACGCTTATGCTGCATCAATATTTTGTCACTGCCTTCACATGCCATGGCGCACAGTGCTGCCCACATCCCTACCCCCACATCGCCGCCGTTTCACGCCTGCTGCACCTCGGGCCTCACAGCAAGACGGTGAGTCGCCATTGACTGACACACAACACACAGCTGAACCACAAGCTGCCCACCATGCCCCGCCCCAGGCACCCCGAACCACGCACCGACGTTTGGGTGCGCCGCCAGGAGCTGTCGCGGGTCCTGAAACCACACCACATCCACATCTGACACCACCAGGTTGAAACCATAGTCCACCACCGCCGCCAGTACAAACACCTGCAGGGAGAGAGAACAGGGAGCAAAGAGGCGGACGACTAGTTGATGGGGAGAAAAGAAGCAAGATAGGGGGCTAGAGTGGTTTGCTGGAACATGCTAGGGGCGGGATGGCACTCTGAAAGCAAAAACACAGCCATGGAGCCTGAGGCAGGTTTTCAGCAGAGTTGATAAAGGTCAGCTGGCTGGTAAGGTGGTGTGCAAGTGCATGTATCTGCCGCGTGTTGATTAAGCACACACAAACAACAGGGGTCTCAGTCAGCGCTCACTTTGGACCAGGTCATGCGACGCCAGCCCTCCTGGCCCCATGCCAGGCCTGCGCAAAAGCAGCACAATACCAGAACATCCCATCAATACATTGGCACTTTGCCTCAATAATACCCAGCCAGCTGCCAGCAAAGTAGCGGTTGGCCAAAGCCCTCCCCGTGCCCAGTCAGTTCAATACAAGCAACCTGCATCGACAACATGCCATACAACCGTCCAACCATCATCGAACCCCTCAATTTCTGCTAGCACAACCCATCCAGCACCAACCAACCCGCTCACCCAGCTTAGGCGCCTCTTCATCAATCCACTCAAAACACGGCTCTCCAGCTTCCGCCAGTCGCTGTGAGGTCCCCGCGTCTGCTGCCGCTATGACGTAGTAGTCAATGGCAGCTGCTTTGATCCAGTGCAACCAGTTGAGGCCAAAGTCAAACTGGGCGAAGCTCATCACAGAAATCATTACGGTGCCGCCATTGCCCGCCCGAGATGCAAACAGCTCGCGCGAAACCGCCGGGCAGCGTAGCGGCACCCTCGTGGCAGCTGCGGCGGCTGTGGATGGGTCTGCTGCTGCCGCTGCTGCCACAGCAGTTGCGTTGCTGTCGCCCGTCGGCTGCGATGTAGCCTGCTGTTGCTGCTGTGGCAGCCCAACCTGTTGCTGCTGCTGCTGCTGCTGCTGCTGAACCTGCTGATCCTGCAGCTGTTGAATGGCCTGTTGCACAGTTTGCAACTGCTGAGCATCAGGCTGCTGCTGTTGCGGCTGCTGCCGCTGGTGGGTCTGCTGATCCTGCTTGTGTGGTCGCTCCTGCTGATCCTGCTGCTGCCCCTGCCGCTGCTGCTGCTGCTGTGCACCCAACCCCGCACCCGCTGAGGTCGCTACGGTGGTTGCTGCACTGGCTTCGAGTTTTGTGCCATCTAAGTGCTGCATGTATACAGTCTGTTGCTGCAGGTCTTGTTCTGGTGCTAACTGCTGTGAGTTTTGCTGCCCGGCAGCCTGCTGCATGTAGCGCCGCCAGACGGCGGAATCCCTGGCGGCACCCGTATTTGCACCTGCTCGATGGATCGGATCCAAGCGCTCAGCCCGCTGGTAAGGAATTTGTGAATGTCCGAGCACAGCGCTGGCGAGCGCCGCTATCAAAACCGCCCCAAGGGCGTCTGCGAACCGCGGCATGGCGGCCTGGCCGCGAACGGCGGCGTAGTAAAACTTCAACCGCCGACTTGATCCCACCGTGCTGTTGTAAATTGCTTGCCGCACCGCATGGACGAGTTGCAACCTCCGCTGCTGTGGGTGCTGTGGCGGGCGCTGGTTGATGTCAACATGTGTTGGCAAAGGCAGATTGCAAGTCTCTGGGAGCAGGCGAGCAGCCCGTTTGAATAGTTTGTATCCATAGCGTGAGCACCGGCGGCTATGTAAGCTGTAAACGAGGATAAATGATTCAAAGGAAGGCAAGGACAGTGTTTTGTACACATAAGGAAAACTGGTATTCTTGCAAGTGAAGCACGTGCATAAACGATATAAACGCAATAACATCATCACGTCGAGGCACCTCTGACAGACGAGGGACGTCAAGCACCCACCTAGGCGCGGCATCGCGACCCGCTTGGTGCCAGCAGGTCTGGCTGTGCCATCAGCCGCTCGATCAAGGGATCCAGGCAGTCGCCCGTAAGCTCGAATCCCTCTGCTGTAGAGTGAGCTGCATCCAGCACTGAGCTGGAGTTGCCGCTTGGCAGGTCTGGCTGTGCCATCAGCCGCGTGATCAGGGGATCAAGGCAATCTGCCAGAAGCTCGAATCCCTCTGCTGTGGGATGAGCGACATCCGGCATCAAGCTGGAGTTGATGGCGGCGCCGTCGGCAGTAAGGAAAGGGGCACCACAGTAACGGTAGTAAGTACCACGCTGTGCACGTGCTGTGCTCCTGCGGCCAGAAGGAAGGCGGAGTGGGCAAGAGGGTGACAAGGGGAAGTAGTAAGAGCTGCCGGCTGCATGAACAGGGGTTAGCTGTCATCGCTGATGCTTCTTAGATCTTTGGTCAATGCCCCTTCACTTGCTCTGCCCACTTCTGGAGCAGCCTGTACTGTCGTACCATCAACCTGGCTGGCACCAGGCCAAACCCCACCACACTGCAGCACCACTCAATGTCCCACCAACAATAAACTTCAAACAGTGACGCACTTCAGTTTGGCATTGATGAAGCGCTGAGAGCGTGCATACACGGAAGGCCAGCTGTAATCATACGGCTGGGGTGGCTTGCCGGTACCGCGGGGCAGCAGGCCCATCGCAACGATGCGGCTTCCAGGCAGATTCTTGCGTAGGAGGCACAGCAGCCAGCGTAGCCTGCAGCATGCCGGGCAGGTGAGTTGATACATAACATGGTGGGCAACTGGTGGGTGGTGGGTTTCAAGAGGCAACTGGGTGGTTTGGTGAGCTGAAGACTGGCTCCTTCCTGCTTGACAGCAGTGTGCTGTGACCGAAAAAGGCCCCAGGCCCTGAGCCCACAGTGCCAGCTAGGCAGGCATATCGGATTCCATCCCAAGCAGCCACAATGCGCACTTGCCATGCAATGCCATGCCATGCCACGCCTGCACCATACACGACTGCATACACGGTATGTTGGGCTGCCCACCCCTCATTCGTGCCCCCATGTTCTGCAATCGATCACCTGGACACCACTCCTGGTGCCGTTTGTCGGATGTTTGACTCTGTCTCACTATCGGTGGGGTCGTAGGCAGCACTCAAGTCGTTTGTGCCGATCAGCAGCACCACCACCTTTGGCTGCACGTGTGAGAGGGGGCAGTGCATGTTGTGCAAAACTGTGGTTATTGCCCGGCCATTTGCTTGGTTACCCAGGCAAGGACCAGTAACCACCTGGTAAAAGCCTTCGCCCAAGCCAGCAGCAGCAGCGGCACAGCAGCGGCAACAACTTCTGCGTGACTGCAAAGGCTGCCCCAGCACCAGCATGCACCCCACATGGCACCACGCAACCCACACGGTTTCCTGTAGCACATTGCTGGTGCAAGATCAACCAACAGCACTCCTTCTCACGTGGTTTATCTGCGGCATTTCTCCATTCATCAGCCGCCAGAGCAGGTTGGCGGTTTGGTCCCTTGGGATGCCCGCCGCAAAGGCGCGCCAGCCACGCCCTTCGCCAAAGTAGCGGGCGAACACCTCTGGAATACCCTCGCATTCTGGGCAGCTAGGACGGCAGCGGGAGGTGCCCCTCCAGAACTCTGTGATGCTGTCGCCGAGGAAAAGGAGGTCCAAGCCGCCGCCTGGCGGCTCCCCATCTGAAGCCAAGACCTCCGCGCTCAGGTTCTGATGGCAGGCCGTCCATTGCCCATCGTAGGCGTCGTGACGAGGCACCGGTCCAGGGTAGGGGCCCAGATCGTCGGCCGCTGCTGCTGCTGGCACGCAGGCTGCCAGACACGCTGCAGCTAAAAAGGCAGGGGGTGGCGCAGCAGTGGGAGTTGCCGCCGGCGGGCAGGACCATTTTTTTAGGCGCCATTTCGGCGCTCACAACACCCGCTGGCGCAGCCGTTTGGGCAAGTATAGTCAACACGTGCGAGTATCGCGGTAAATTGCCACTGCCCCCGCGTAAAGGCTTGTGCCGGCACTCACCTAGCAGGGTCAGCGTTAGCCGGGTAGGTATCAGCGACATGTTCGTCGCATGAGAAGACCAGGTCCCCCCCCTTGTTCGCCAGGAGGGACCCGGTCGGCGCTGGGGCTGTGGGCTGGGAAGCGCCCAGAAAGCTTGATCGGCTTCTATTTCAATTATGTCGGGGCGCCGAGACCGGGGTCGTTGCAAGGTGCCTGGCACGCCTCTCCTCCGGCTTGGCTGACGAGTACCACCTCAGCGTGCACCACATGCCGTCGCATCCTCAAGTACTGCTGCGTCACCTCCCCTGCTGCGTGTTGATGCTTGCCTGGGCGACTATAGTTTTTCGCAGCACTTAAGTAGGGGCAGGTAATGCAACACAAACGTCCCGGGATTGCTGCATTCAAAGGCTCAGGTAGACAGCACAAGCTATTACTGTGAACAGCCTAGCTAGGGCCATAGGGCTATCCCTGCTGCTCTGCCTGCTGCTCCTCCTGCGCCTGCTCCAGCCCCGCCAGTCCTGCTGCCGCCTCCTTGTTCCGCGGCTCGATCGCCAAAACCGCGCGCCAATCCTCTGCTGCCGCTTCCTGCCGCCCCAGCGCAGCCGCAGATGTTGCACGCCGCAGCAGTGCCTTGACATTTCTGGGCTCCGCTGCAAGCACTGCAGAGCAGTCTGCCTCTGCCTCCGCCCACTGCTGCAGCTTGATGCGGGCCATGGCTCGGTTGTTCAGCGCCGCCACTATGCCAGGCTCCAGCTCGAGCGCCCTGCAGGGGTGGAAGTGATGAGAGTGAGATGTGATGGCCAAGGATACCAAGGGAAGGGGCTGTGGGTCAGCAGCAGCATCGCCCGAAAAGTGCAGGACGCGGAGCAGCAGGGAAGAG
>JAAMXP010003386.1:0-39042 GCA_019693395.1 Ettlia oleoabundans | reverse complement strand
CCCCCACCCACCCACAGAAAAAACAGAACACCCCCTCAAACCACCGACCTGCGCAGCAGGGTAGTCAGCTCCCCAATTCCCGCCTGGTACTCCCGGTCCGCTTCCTCCTTGGAGCGGTTGGGGCAGCCAGACACCTCCCACTTGATGTAGGCCCAGATGCCGCACAGCTCCTGCAAACAGAATAAGAAGAAAGGTGAGGAAGTCAGGTTACTGGGAGGGTAGCACACTGATGACACTCAAGTGGAGTACAGCAGGGTTTCTGGTTGAAACGCAGCTGCACATGGAGGACGATACAACACAACCAAGTGCAAGTGAGACAAGCACCACCACAAACAGGGGCCACAAGACGCCTGGTAACATGCATGAGGCTTTGCGCATCTCAATGCCACGTGCCAGCTTGTGCGAGTGTCGCCAGAACGAAGCCATACACAAGGGCAGCACCTCACCTGCGGCAGCTGTGGAATTTTGTCCAATGGCAGCAGGGGTGGCAGGTCCACTGCAGCCGCCTCGCCCTTGCCATTGGCCTTCCCGTTGCCATTGCCATTTCCGTTCCCATTGACCGTGGGTGCCGCAGTCGATGGCGGGTTGCGCAGTGGCAGTTGGAAGTTTGTGCCATTCAAGTCATACCACACCCCTGTGTCCTCGTTCTTCACCACAAAGTTGATATAGTCGGAGGCCTCGTCGCCCGACAGCACAATGCCCACGGACTGCAGTGCAGATCATTGCAGCACACAACGATGCTAGGCTCACAAGCGCTTGGCCAATTGGCACAGGGGGGTATTAAAGCAATCAACGCCTATTGCAGCAGCACGATATTATCGACAGTGTCCAGCATTGTGTTGGTTGCAGAAGCACAAGGTCGCTGACGCCAACTTGGGGACTGGCAAGGTGGGGCGACTGAGTGGCAAACTGGCAGGTGTAGCGCAGGACTGGGCGCAGGAAGGAGGGGCCGGCCAGTGTTGTGATGCAGCTCCTGTCAGCAGCTTGCGTTGACAGCCTGGCACAACAAACTGCTAGAAGTGCGCGTGCCCACCTGCAGGCCGTTGCCGGTGACTGAGCGGAAGGGGGTCTGCAGGGCCCTGTTCTTGTAGTTGTACGAGCCCTCAGGCTGGCAGCGCTCCCCTGGAAGGCGCCAGCCGCCCTTGTAACCTTTACCGCCCTCCACGCCCCAGTGCAACAGCAGGCGTCCAGGCATGCTGGTGGCTACGACGATACGCTGCTCATCGGGGCTGGCGGAGACGTGCACGCTGACTAGGCCAGGGCCCAGCGGCAGGGTACGCTCCCATTCCACCGGCGTGGCACGCTCTGCCGCGGGTGGTGCAGCAGTGGCCTTCACTGCTGTGCTGATGCGCAGGGGGCGCACTGCATGGTGGCGACCTGCGGAGCAGCGAAACAAGGTGCAGGGTGTGCGCAGGTATGGTGGCGGCAGCAGTGTGTGGCGGCTAGGCGCTGGCCCTCGTAGCCCAGCACCCTTCAAGCTAGCGGCCGTTCTAGCCCACCTGCCGCTCTGCGGTACGTCCCTTGAAGGCCTGCCAGCCGTGTACTCGTCGGTCGAGGAGACCGCCTGCAAGTGGAGACGGAGCAAGTGGGGCGTCCGTTGCACCGGTCTGATCGCCGAACCCAACTGGCAGAACGGCCATGATACCACTCACCGATTGAGGAGAGACCCCGTTGCAACCCTGGCCAGACTGAGAACCCCCGCGGGCTGCATGTCGGCCTGCGCCGGATCGTTTACGTTGTTTACGCTGCTGTGATGTTACGGTATCAAGATATCAGCGTCCTCCTCCACTCGGGTCCACCCACTAGGTCAGTTGCTGATCTCAATGGTGGACAAGAGCGAGGCAAAGACAGGCCAGAATGCTATTTGTTATACAGCTAACTTGGCGTGCGCTGGCGCCGGCATTTCTGGCATCCGCGTCACGCATGCCTGCGCCGCTGCGGGCGCCAGCAAGGCAGGCAGGGCGCAACACCGGCATCGACTTTGCCTGTGGTGAGTGCTGAATAACTACTGTCCTGCGACCAGATGTCTTGTGATCAATTTTGTGATGGTTTCACGTTGAGGATTTGCATGCTTACAACAGGTGGCAGTGGCATTGCACACAGCGTGGTCAAACAGTCGTGCCCACTTTGTAACTTCACGCCAGATGCTAACCCAGCTACCGAGGGAGGGGAACTGGTTTGCTGGAGCGGGACGTCAGTACTCTGAAAAGTTGGTGTGCCCTGTCTGTTTGGCATGCTCCACCGCCTCCTTCTCACCTTTGAGCCCAATCATGCACACACCACACCTGCGGGCAAGCAGGCAGGTGCAGAGGTCGGGCAGCTTTCCTGGTTTAGCAAGAGCGTAGCCATAAATGCCGCAAGAGTCTACGTGTGCATGCTGATTACTATATCCGGCTTCTTCAGGTCGGGGCAGCTGCAGCAAGCTTACCGGAGTGTAAAATTGGCAGTATCGGTGAACGCCCGTGCCGCTTGCGCCTGGGCCGCTAGCTGTTTCGCGCCCTGCAAGGCAGCACAGTTCTCAATCACATGCAAACCGGCTGCAACTGCGGTCCCGGCAGGTTAGACTCCCTCTGAAGATCACCATTGAAGATCACAACATACACTCTGCTGCATACTGCAGCACCCACCATGCATTCAACAAACCCCACCTGCATAATCATCTCTGTCTTTGGGCCGCCTGTGGGAATAACGGTCATATCCAGCTGCTCCGATGCCCCTGGGAAGGCCGCCACCGCCAGGGCATCGTAATGCAGCCCATCATAAATCAGCATCACGCGCTCGCTGTATCCCGCATTTTGCCCATAGATGTCTGCACGCATGAAGTCCAACAACAGGCAACAGCACCGGGCATGGGGTGCATGCTGAAGACAGCCAGAAACATGGGCGCAGGCTGGGCAAGAGCGGCAGGGCGTGTGATATAGCGGGAAGGCGTAGCCCCCCAATGCGAACCTGTGCCCCATGTAGCAAGCTTTTCACCAGGGGAATCCCAGCTGATGCCCGCGCTGATGCCAGTGTTCAAGCCAGGCGTAAATGTAAGACCAGTTGACTGGTGGATGGGCTGTTCATCCATGCAAGGGCAGTGTACGTCAATGGCTGGGCTGCATCCCTGAGCAAGTAACGCACCAACGCGTGTTGTTTGAATGTCAAAGGCAGCGATCTCACGCCCCAAGTGCCGCGACAGGATGCTTAGCTCAATGGCGCCGCCCCACTTGCTGGGGTCCTGCGGAAGGGAAGCGCAAGGTGGGGCAGCGCAGGGTCCGGCACAGCAGATCAGGCAACCTATTGAGAGGGACTTCCTGAGCAAAGCCAGCAAAGCAGCGATCTGCTCGTAATCAGGCACATGGCAGTTACTGAAAAGCAGCTGTTGACAGCAGCTCAGTGGGCCCCATGTGAGTGCGGATGCTCCCCTGTAAAATGTTGCACTTCACCTTGATCCAGCGGCAGTAGTCGGCAGGCTCCTTGCCCAGCACCGCCTCGTTGAATTCAAAGGGGTCGGCCAGCACCGCATCCGCAATCACCTGCCTGCACAATGCAGTTGCACAACAGAACTGCAGATGGTTGTTATGGTGGGAAACTTACTATGGGGAAGTTGAGCAGCTGTCCACTAGGTGCACGGTACAACCAAGGGGCCAGATGACTGCAACAGCTGGTGACGGGTGAGAGTTGCATATCATGCAAGCAGCGTACGCAGCAGTAAACCCTAGCAGCAAGCAATAACAGTGCACTGCAGAAAATGGTGCCTAACCAGCTGCACAGCTGCCTTTCCCTATCAACAGCACTCTCACGCAGGGCAGGCAGGCCAGTGAATCTCAGCTTGTCCGCACCTAAGCCGTGGTGCCAGCTTTCGGCTGTGTTCCGTCACGTAGCCCACTGCATTGAACAGGCAGCTGTTGTCGCTATCAATGATGCGGCGCACCACAGCAGTGCCATCTGGCAACTCCACAGAAGTCGGTGCGCCCTGCTGCGGATTACTGCCTAGGACGGCGCTGCTGGGTGCAGGGTGCGCCCGTGCAGGCGATGCAGCCCTGGTTCTAGTGGAAGCCGCCGCTGTTGTCGTTGCTGGCGGTGCTGCTGCTGCTAGGGCTGCCGGCATGTCGGGCACTGCTTCCCCCAGCGAGAGTGCTATCGCCCGTGCCAGCTGCTCGTCTTCACTGAGCCCAGCAAGGCCGGCACTAGCGGCCGCCCCGCCCGCTGCCATCGCATGGCCATTGCTTTGGTCGGCAGCCGCCGTTGCCCCACCGCCGACTGGCGCTGGCAGCTGCGTCACTGTCAAGGAATCGCCAGATTGGATGCCCAAGGAGCTCACAGTGGCTGTGGCGCCACCTGCTGGAAACTCGAGCAGCTTGGGCGGGAAGCCTGCACGCACCTCCTGGCGCTCTGGTGGAACACCAGTCTTTTCTGCCAGCAGTGCCCGAAAAACGTCCACGCTGCAGTCTGGCTCCACTTTGAGTGTTGATTGGCCCTCGGGCCCACGTACCCGCAGGTTCATAGGCGGCCACAACAGCCCACACCCAGGACAGAAGAGGCCCTGCAGGCCAGAAGCGCCAACAAGCAGCGGAGGCGGGCGGCAGTTGCCAGAGGTGTAAACCGCCTGGGGCGCGGCCCATCCCGAAGCGAGCCGGAAAGTTGACGCGCATCGCACTGTTGTTTTCACCTCAGTCAGCGACTCTAGTCGCAGAAGTAACCAGACGATTCGTGGAGCAGCAGCTTGGAACCTCACAAGCGGGTAGATGAAAAACTTTGTAAAAACACTTCCAAGCAGAATCAAACAGCGAAAGAAGGCGCGGCCAGCCATGAATGATGATGACTGTGCCGTGCTGGCGGGACGGGGAGGTGTTGTAGTGCGGGATTAACATCATGCCAGGGAACATTCAGGAATGACCATGCAAGCCAGCCACTCATGCAGAAATGACGTTCAGGAGATGCAGCAGGCCTGTGGCTCAGTGCCTGCCTGCCTGTGCAGCATGCCGGGCAGCAGTCAATGCCATGTCAGCATCGCAGCGCACTGGCAGCTGCTGCTCATTTTCACGAGGTGGCATACCCAAGGCTTGGTTCAATTATGCAGTCTATGATGCAGAGCTGTGCGGCTGCGCAAGGCTGCCTGGTAGCATGGCGTCACAGGTTGAAAAAACACTACTGTTTTGCAAAGCAGAGCGGTTTGAGAGCGCTGTTTTATCGGATAAAATGTGGCAAGATACGTACACGCTGAGGGACGGCTACTGTTGGGTGGTTGGGTGGGTGGGTGACGATCTGTAGGACCTGGGGTCGAGGACAGTAGGCGTGTTGTCCATTGAGGATTGCGAGGACGGGTTTGAAGTTATAGCGATGTTGGGGCGCAGTGTCTCATGACGGCATGGACGGATGGACGGCATGAACGGGATGACCCACATGCGCAAAAGGCATAATTTTGGGGAATCAACTTGTTGACTTCCATCAATAAACAGGACAATTGCTATGTATTGCCAGCCCGTTGCATTTACCCAAGTGCTGCATGCAAGCCTGCAACCAGCTGACTCCAGGCGCTGAAATCTATGACACAGGCGCCATGCCTGCTCATCCATTTGAAAACACAGGTGACCAGTATGTATGGAAGCAACATATCCAGATCTACTGAAGTTGCAAGTGCTGGGCACTCAGAAATGATCAGCCGCCTGGCATTCACGGTGCCGGCAGCTCCTGGTGCTGCTGCTGCCTTGTCTCCCGCACATACGTATCTGCTTCTTGTCCACAGCGTCCCGCTGTCGAATTGAATACCCCTATGTAACTGCAACCGTAAGAGAGGATCGTTTGCCCTCCATAGAGGCATCCTCCTACAGCGTCTCTTGGGCGGCAGCAGCTGAGGGCGGTGGCGGCATGTTGCATGGCACATCGGCCCAGGGCGCCCTACAATGCTTATTGCAAGCGTTCAACGCTTTCCCTCCTCAGGGCCGTCCAAATGCAGTCTCCCCAACAAGTGTCATGGAAGCAGGTCTACAGACTAGACAGGCCTGTATTTCTGTGTGTTGTCAACGTTGTGTCGGCCAGTTCATCGCTGTCATAACTTCTTAATCGGGTGATCTTTTGGGTTAGACATGATTATTCGCTACTGCTGCCTATGCTGCGAGCCCATGCTGCTGCGCCTTTGCTGCCTATGCTGCGGCTCTTTCATTTCACCATATTCTGCGGACCAGTCATGTCTGATGAGATCATCCCTCCTACTAGTACCGTAAAAGCGTGAGTGTGAGTTCGAAAGCACTGCTGGCTGGGGCAATGCGCAGGGCTGCCAGCGCTCTACTTCTCCGGGCAGCCGCAGGCGCGAGAGAATGCGTCCGTGACACGGCCGGTGAGCTTGTTGGGCGGTTTTGTCCGTTCGACTGCCTCAGGTTGAAGGTGCCGCCGTGTCGGGCCGAGTTGGCGCCGACATACCCGCCTGTTGTTGGACCAGCTGTGGCCCGACTTTCTGACACTACCCTCCCGTTCCTTTGTATCGGCGTGTGATGCAGCAGCTAGTGCCCAGCAGCGCTGTACGGCATCAGCGGCAGGCGGCAGCGGTGCAAAGACAGCACACCGAGCCAACCCTCCCAAGCAGCGCGGGCGTGTGGTGGTTGGCCAGCACTCTGGGGCAGCAGGCACCACAGAGGCAGGCGCCACCTTAACTGCTGAAGAGCTGGCAGCACGGGATCGCAACAACTACATTCTGGGAGCTGCGCTAGCGGCGCTTTCCGGATGCGGTTATTACGCAGTCGCCAACGCCAAGCGCGGCGGTGGCGCCCCACAGCCCACTGCCGAGCACATGGTGAACTGGTCGGGCACGCATGAGTGCCAGGTGGCTCGTTTCTACCAGCCAGAGTCTCTGGAGCAACTTGAAGCCACTGTAAAGCAAGCCCACGAGACAGGCAGGTGTTTGGATGTCTGGCAACTGATACCAGAGTCAGCGGAAGGTGGCACAATCACCCCTGCTCTATCCTCTCCTCGTTACATACTGGGCAGCAGTTTGCTTGCCAGATGGCTACAAGTCTCTTGCTGGTTAGTGTTATCGTTGTCATTCCCCTGCTTATCGATCTGCGTCTACATTGTGGCAAAACTCATTGCAACTGCGAGTCTGCGTATTGGATCAAAACCTCTGCAGGGCGCAAGCTGCGGTGTGTTGGGTCAGGGCTGTCCCCAAATGGGATTGCTTTCAATGAGGAGGGCATGGTGAGCCTGGCGCTGATGGACAAAGTGCTCGACATCGACCACGAGCGGCGGCAGGTTCGTGTCAATCCGCATTATTAGCAGTGCTGCTGGACCGTCCTGGTCCCTTGGGCGGTAGTTTCAGCACTGAGAGTGGCTGCTTTGCAGCTATATTTCGCAAGTGCAAGCTGCATGGCATTACGGTTATTTAGCATTATGCCCACCTGCATGTGCTCACTTGCCAAGGTGTGTTACGCTGCAAGACAGTACAAACAAGTACGAAAGCATAAGCCGCCATTGTCGCCGCGCTTTCGTCGCTGCTCTGCTGCAGGTCACAGTGCAAGCGGGGGCGCGAGTGCAGGCTGTTGCAGATGAGCTGCGCCAGCACGGGCTCACGCTGCAGAATTACGCTTCCATTCGGGAGCAGACCATTGGTGGCTTCACACAGGTGGGCTGAGCGCCACTGCAACCTGGGTGGCTGGCTGGCTGGCTGGCCAGCCCTACATGTCTGTCACCTGCTAAACTGGCAACAGTCACATGCCTACCCGCCCTGCCTTCTTGCTTGAGCCTGCTCCGTTGGCATTACCGTGCACCAGCTTGCAATTCTCACCAGGCTGCCCAGGCTGATATCTCCCAACACAACCACAACTCTTCTCACGCCTCTTCTGCCCTACTTGTCTTTCATATTTAACCATTCACTGCAGGTCAGTGCGCATGGCACGGGCGCCGCCATCCCGCCTGTGGATGAGCAGGTGGTAGCGCTGAAGCTGGTCACACCCGCACTAGGTACAATCGAACTTAGTAAGGTGGGTAAAGCACGAGAGCCACGTGCAAGATTGTCGCACCAACAGGGATATGTGCCTCGCATGACCAGCAGTGCAGCCTTGGAAGTTACCTTGTTGGTTTGTTGCTTACTCTGGCTTGCTGCCCCTTCTATTATCCTTGCTGCTTGATTTGCTGCCCTGCTGCCTTGCTGCAGACTCAGGACCCCGAGCTGTTCGAGCTGGCCAAGGTTGGGCTGGGCTGCCTGGGGGTGGTGGCCGAGGTGACGCTGCAGGTGCGCGGGCCGGACACAAATTTCATCGCGGCACCTGTTTGTTGCCAGTTTAAGGACAAAGACAAAATAGCGCGGGAGAACATCACTTATGTTATTATATCTTGGGTGCCAGGTTGAGCATGTCTTTTGTTGTGGTTGGCCAAAACATGAACACCTCCTCTCACCCACACTCCAATTTCGCAATCGCACCAACACACGCCGTTTGGATTCCCATGACTTGTTGCAGTGTGTGCCTGCGCACCGGCTGGTTGAGCGCACCAGTGTGAGCAGGCTGGGTGATATACGCCGGCACCATGCGCAGTGGCTGCGGGACAACCAGCACCTGCGGTACATGTGGATCCCAAACACAGATGCCGTGGTGGTGGTGACGTGCAACGAAGTGCCTGAGGTGAGAGCTGGGGGCTGGGGCTGAGGTGGGTTGTAGGGCTGGGTGGCACAGCGCGGGAGCTAGGCTTGGATCCAGCTTGCACCCTCAGCAGGGAAGCTGTTGATAGCTGAAGCGCTGCCATATGAGGCGTGCTCCTTGCGGGCAGTGCTCCATCTGCTGGTTTGCTATGGCACTGACCTGGGCTTCTACTCTCTGGCCCTCCCGCAGCGACAGGAGCCCGCTGTACCTGCCAGCCGGTACAGCGAGGAGCAGCGCCTGGCTCCGCTGCGGTCCCTGCTGCGCAGCCGGCTGCCTGCAGCGGCGGCGACTGAAGTTGACTCGCTGTCTGCCACGCAATGCCGCGATTGGCTGCTGGCGCTGGCGCCCTTGGATGCTGCCTGGGTGAAGAAAGTAAACCAGGCAGAAGCAGAGTACTGGCGGCGCTGGTGAGCTGGTTCGCCGACTGCCGCAAAGTTGGGGCACACTGGTCGGCCACCCCGCTGGGCTGTTGTGCGCCGCTTTGCTGTGCCCATGTGCTGTGGCTTTAAGTCCACCCACGATAGCCACGCTGCAATGTTGCTATGTGTGAACCATGCTGTCGCGTGGCCCCTCTCCACCTTTGTGTGTGCAGCGAGGGTGTGCGAGTGGGATGGAGCGATGAGTTATTGGGTTTTGACTGCGGCGGGCAGCAGTGGGTGCTGGAGACCGCCTTCCCTGCCGGCACGCTGGCCAAGCCCGATGGAAGGTGTGTCTTCAAGGGCAAGGCGGGGAGCGCTTGCAACACAAGACTGCCTGCAGTTGATTTGTGGCGGCCTGCGGCTCTTGCTCGGTGTTCAACGTGGCTGAACTGCACTCAAACGCCCACATCTGTCCCCACGCCTGTTTGCGACGATCACTCTAAATGGCTTTTCCTGCCTGCCTGCCTGCCTCCTTTCTACCCCCTGCTTCCATGCCAAACTCCGCTGCTTGCTTGTCCTTTCCTCTTTGCTCATGCTGTCCATCCTTGCATTGGCGGCCCCGCTTTGCGACTCAACTTGATCCCGCCGGCTCTTTGCAGCGACCTTGCCTACATGGAGGACCTGCTAAGGCTGGTGGCAAAGCACAGTGTGCCCGCACCCGCGCCCATCGAGCAGCGCTGGACCGCCGGCAGCAGCGCACCAATGAGCCCCGCCCATGGGCCCCCAACCTCCATGCATAGCTGGGTGGGCATCATCATGTACTTGGCTGAGCTGGAGCCAGATCAGCGGCAGGCAGTCACCCAGAGGTAGGTGCACACCGCACATTAGATGGTGGCCATATGCCAAAGGGGTTCAACCGCCGTGTTGCATGCACAGGTTGAACCAAGCGCCAACATCTGTGCAGCGCGCCTGCTGCTGTGATTCCTTTCATGTCACCTGGCATCTGCTGGTACTGGCTGACCCAAGGCCATTACTTGCTGTGTTTGCGATCCCTTGACAGCTTCTGCCCCTGGCCCCGACGCCAATGCTGTGCGCCCAGCTGTGCCAACATCCCTCGCTGCCCATCACTTGCCGCTGCAGCTTCAGGCAGTACGCACAGCTGGTTGAGCAGGAGGTGATGCCCAAGTACAATGCGGTGGAGCACTGGGCAAAAATAGAGGTGGGGAGTTTGTTGTACATGGCGTGCTGTAGCTGTCCTGCTTTGGTTTCTGATTCGACATGATCTGATATGGTATGTGTTGTTATTTATCAAAACATGCTGGGCAGTTGCTGGTGCTGGCACGGTCCCTTTCAGCCATTCACCTTGCCTTGCTCCTGCCCTCTTTTGGAGCTGCAGGTTCCCAGCGACCCAGCACAACTGGCAGCGGTGCAGCAGCGGCTAGCGCAGCGATATCCTGTGGCGGCCTTCAATGCTGCACGGCGGCGCTTGGACCCCCACAACATCCTTGGCAGTCCCATGGTGGATGCCCTCTTGCCCCACACAGCTACACCCGCTCCCGCCTCACAGTGAGCATATGTCTGTCCCACCATTCAACAGCGCCCAAGACAATATTGCATAATGAAGTACTCTGTTTCCATTTCATTCCAAACTTCATCGTAACAGTATCTTCGGCACTTTGGTCAGTGAGTGCCAGGAAACAACATGACCCGGCAGCCTGCTGAGTGCTTCCCAGCGCCGCCAGCGTGTCGACGCTTGCTGCCAAATCCGCCGATCGCTCAGGTACAGGGGAATCTGTGCCTCGCCCAACTGCTTTGTGCATTTCCGGCGGAATACCCGTGCCGCTGTGTATATCAAGTTAACCGAGCCATCATGGTGCTGGGCGGGCCGCTGCACCTCTTTTGGGGCCCTGCATTCTACATGTTTCTGTCTGCGATAGCGCTTAATCAGTTCAAGGTGCGCTGCCGCCGCTGCCATCGCTCGCCCTCTTCTGCCGCCTCCCGGGCTGCCGCCATTGGCTCACTAGCTGACTATGCGTGGGGTCTGGCGCATCTCCTAGCACATCCCGTCCTGTTCTGTCACCTGCAGTTAGGCAAACAAGCTCTGCGTTGCGTGGCCACTGCTCCTCACCCCTCTTAGTGCGTTTGGTGCAGGTGGCTTACAACTTCCTGGCGCGGTTCATCACCGCCAAAGGCAGCAACCCTATCTGGCAGGCCGTGCAGCCGATTCTGCGCGCCCAGCTCACCTCATTCGAGTCTATCTTTGGGCAGCCACAAAGCTTCACCCCAACCACCACCCATGTGCTGCTGGTGGGCATTATGCTGGTGCTGATAGTCAACCTGGATGCTCGACGGCGCTGAGCCAGCCCTGGTGCTAAACGCCAGTTGGGGCCACTCGTCCTCACAGGCATGGCATGGGTTTGGGGAACAGCTGGGATGAATGCAGACTTAGCGCAGGGCCAGTGTCTGTCGACAGAAGTTTATATCATCAGCAGCATTGTATTGTTGCCTAGATGCTTGCGTTAGCTTACTGTTTGTCATCCTTACAAAGGCACCTTGAAAATATGTTATAGCAGTAATTGACGTTAGAATCGGGAGAAATAAGGACAAGGGAAAGGCAGGCAAAGGCGATGGGACGCTGAACCAAAACTCGCAAGAGGCACAACAGCGTGAGGTTGATTTACAGGGCAGTGGGGTGACTGCATTTGGCTGCCCGCTCAGACTTGTTCAAACGAAAGGCAGATGGCAAAACACACAAAGGCAATTCAGGAGCAGCTATCAACCACAGCAACAAGGGCTCTAGGCCACAACCATGCTGGCCAGGCCGCGGCCAAAGCTGTCCTTTGCGCCTGGGCTGGCGGGGTTGGTGCCAAAGTAGATGTCAAGCAGGCTGCGGATGAGCTGGCGGTTGGCGATGGTGCCCACCTGCAGGCAGTTGCTGGGCAACAAGGGAGCATGAGGCACTTGGCAGTTGATAATGATATTGTGCCCTGCAAAGCTGAGGGCACCTGCATCCATCCTTGCAGCATAACGAGCAGCAGTTTGGTTGCCGTCCCGCAGTGCCAAATGCACCACGTAGCTCCCCGTGCCCAGGGCATGTGCACCTGTTTGCCGTCAATCCTTGTGCTCAGCTTGCTGCCTGGGGAGGCGGTGAAGGTGATTTCCAGCCCCTTGCGGAATGGTGCATCATCAAACTGACGCTTGAACTGCTCCAAGGCCGCCAGCTCCCCAGACTGTAGGCAGACACACACAGAGAGCGGAGGCAGAGAGCCTTTGACATGGCAGTGTGGCAACCAGCAGAGTGTTGGTCCACAAGATAGCAAGAGACGAACCGAAACTCTAGAGGGGGTTGGGGTTGCCAGCCGACAACCATCACCACAACACAACTGACACTGCTAACAGTCAATGCTGGTACCATGCCAGGCTATCCACTCACATGATCCACCTGCTTCACTGGCCACACCTGCTATGTAGACCCCGCATGTCAATCGACTAAAGCCAACCCCATTCCCCTGCCTTGCACTTGCTTCAGGGCGCACCTGCTTCAGCGGCGGCTCCAGCCGCTCCTCCAGTGCATCCAGGAAGGCGCCACGCTTCACCATGCCGCTGGTGATCACGATACGCAGGGTCTTCTCAATGTACTCCTGATTCACAAGCTCTGTGGCAGGCAAGCAGGCAGGCAGGTAGCAAGGTGAAGGCCTTCTGCACCGCACGCTGTCATCAGGACAGAACACAGCTGCTTTAGTTGACATTGCCAGGGAAGGCAGCAACCAGCCAGTGGTGCAGCCCTCTGTAGCCACAGCTGTGTCGCTGCCGTGAGGTCTCACCGTCAAACAGCGCCTGACTCTTGGCGAGGGTGACTGCATCGGCCCCCCGGAACTTGCCCTGCAAGGCGCCACGCACCGCTCCCTGGTCCACAAACAGGGCCAGGGCGTATATGTCCAAGCTCTTGATGCCAGCGATGCGCTTGGTGCGAGCTCTGCATGCACAGGGTTGCAAACATCCTCGGCTCAGCAGTGTAAGCATGCAGGCATTGTGTCATTGATCCGGCGACTGGTTGGTATCAGGCGGCTATGATGGCAGGCCGTCAGCGGGTCCAAGGCAAGCCATCCACACTGCAGGGTCCACGCTGGCACATAACACCGTCCGACTGGTGAATGATCTGCAGTGCAACTGGCTGCACCATGAAGCAGCAGTTGCAGCGGCAACCGGTCCTGTCGCCGGCACTTGTCGGCTGGTGCCCACCCGGCTCCTGCAACGATTGGGCAGCCCCTGTGGCCTGCACAGTACTCCAGCTCGCCAGGGAAAACGGTTCCTGTTCTGCAAAACAACAAGCACAGGTACTGCTGAGAGTATGCTTCCGCTGCCCTGTCTTCCAGCCCCTGCTCAAATAATGCTGCCGCACCTGGGCTCTTTGACTGGCGGTGGACCAGCGGGTGCCCCCAAGAAGGCGGAACTCAGGCTTGCGAATGGCGATCCGCCCATCATTCGCCTCCTTCCAGCCCTCGACGGTGCGGCCGTGCCCTCATCGCCCTCAAACAGACGGGTTGCACAGCCGCGGGAAATAAACCGCGGTTGCGCCATCGTTTGCCAGCTGAATTCGGACTATTGCCGTTCTTGTAGATCAGATCAAAGGCAATGGACGAATCTGGTGGCCTCCTTAGGCGTCGATGAAAGTGCCATGCTGGCAGGCGGCGTGCCATGGCGGCGACCCTGGACGGGTGGAAAGTAGTCAGGAGGGAGCTGGACGGGCAGCAAGTCAAAGGTAATCCGTTATTCAGAACATAACAAGGCTCAATGCGATGTTGTCGGGCACAAGCACTATTTTGGTTTGTTGTCCTTGCCGAGCCAACCGTCGCCGTCCATCCAGGGCCTCCAAAGGCATTGCTGGCAAACACGCCCCACATGCGAGTGGAGACAACCTGGCAACCACATGAATCGATCTGAAAGATAAGTCACAGCATGGGTACGTGTCCAAAGCTCTTGATATTGAGGGTCAACCATGATGCACAGCAAAGAGTGCTCCATTTCAAAGGGCACTTGATGGCCGAAATCTCCGGGTTACAAATGGTAGTTTCATATGCAGAGAGATCAAGTCATCGCAATGAACAAAAGGGGATCGCAATCATAGGGTCACGCCTTTGCAGCACTGACAAGGTACCCCAGTGTCAGCAAATATGGCCAAATTCTGCTGGCTGCGACATTAACCAACAACGGAAATAGGGATTATCAGCACCACTCCAAGAAGTGCATTGAGTACACTGTTTGTACAATAGTACATCAGAAAAAATAAACAATATCCAGACAGGGCTTTTAAAACAGCAGCGGCACGAGGCGCCAGCGCATGGAGGCATGCTGCCGCCACTGCTCGCCAAAGTGCTCCGCAAGCACCTGCTCCTCGTTTGAAATGCGTAACGCTGCAGGGCACGCAGTACGGGTCGCGTAAGCAAAACACCATGCAACATTGAACTGCCATATGTGTCAGCACAAGCTGCAGTGCAAGCTTTGGTCGGACAGGCCCTTTCAGTGAGCAAGCGCTGCGCTCACACGTCCCGCTGGCACGCCATGGCAGCTGCCGGACTTGCCTAGCGCCATGCCCACGAATGCCGTCACAGCCAGAACGCCATGCCAGCGCCGCATCAAGCCGGTGAAGCCACAGTATCCAAGCACCAGCATGGCAGCGCCGGTGTAGCTTGGGTGCAGCAACAGAGCATAGGGCCCAGTGTTGACCAGCTGGTGCCCGTTGCGGATGCCCACCTCGTAAGTGAAAAAACGCCCTAGAGTTGTGAAGCACCAAGCGCGCAACAACGCGCCTGCTAGGCAAGTAACTGCTGCAGCCGCTTCTGCTGCTGTCCATGAGTGGCACGCCGGGCTGCCGGGGCGCAGGCAGTAGGCAGCTGCACATGTGAGCGCAAAGGCGGCCAACACCAGGCCTGCAGCCAGGTGGCCGTCCCCCCAGGCATCCTTCCTGCTGTCCCCCGCAGCAGCATCCAGGGAGTGTGGGCTACGACAATTGTAGAGTAAGGCAAGCATGAGCAGCGCCATGCACGCCAGCTTGGATGGCTTGAGGAATGGCGGCACAATGGCTCGCTGCTGCTGGCGTGGGCGCCTGGCGCCACTGCAAGCCAGGGAGGGGTGGATTCACATGTCAGGCGCACATGGGACATGAAGTTCTTCGCAAATCATGGCTTGCGAGCAATGACGAAGGGGAGGCGAGAAAGATGCAGAAGAGCTCGCCAAAGTTGCGGGCGGTCGTGTACACATGTGCAGGGCAGCAGACGCCCAAGGAACGGCGGCAAAGTGCGGCGTTCCAGCAGCACCCTGACCGCTCGTCCATGTCTGCAAGTTTACAAGCACCATACAAGCTCGGCTTGGGGCAGCAAACTGCCGGCTCTAACATTCGGCGGCCCAACATAAGTCAAGGGGTTGCGCTGGCTCCCGGGGTTGGGAAAACGGATTTTGCAGTCCTAAGTCGCCATTGCAGTATGTTGTCAAAGTCCCGGTGCGCCCAATTGCACCAAGCGCCATTGACAGTCTGCGAAACGGGGACGAAAGTCCCGGCCCCTTGGCCTGGCAGAAGCCCCGCGCAGCCCTCTTTTGCTTCACCTCGATTGGAGGGCACGCGGGGGAGCACCCATGGTGGGCAGCGCAGAGGGGCGGGGGCGCATGCTGCTTTTGGACAGTGGAGGGATGCGGGGGCAGGCGGCAGTGGCGGTGTCCTGGCTCTGCTGACAGCCTTCCTGAAGCTACTGAGATCTTTAGGATGCCCCCGCGGCCAGTTACCGGCGCCCGCACACTTGGCATCGCTCCGCCCAGCCTGCACGTGCGCGTACAAGCAGCATCTACCAAAAGAGTAATGTGATACATCCCGCCATGGTCGGTGCAGGTCTCCCTAAAGCTACAGAAGAGGCTTGCCGCCTCTGTCCTGGGCTGCGGCCTCAGGAAGGTGTGGCTTGACCCCAATGAGGTCAATGACATCTCTATGGCCAACTCGAGTGAGTGGATGCGACGCGGAAAGGCGCAGCCAGCGCTGGGGGGCGGGTGAAGCGGAACATTCGGCTGCGTGGCGGCAGCTGCCTCACTGGGGGAGGAGGCTACTAGCAGGACCCTTTGCAGGACTTTGTGTGATTATCTTTGGTGTTGGGAGGCAGCAGGAGCAGGCATCATTTGTTCGGGAATCAGGTGTGATTGCCAGGTGGCCGGTGACGCTCGCTGACAGGTGCCCTGCGCTCGCCCCTGCGTTGTGCGCCGTGCGTGCTTGCGCGTGTTGCAGGGCAGAACGTGCGCAAGCTGGTGAAGGACGGGTTCATCATCCGCAAGCCGCAGAAGATCCACTCGCGCTCCCGTGCGCGCCGCGCAGCAGAGGCCAAGTCCAAGGGCCGGCACACTGGTTACGGTGAGGCTTGGGCAGGATGGCTGCCAAAAAGCTTGGGGTGCAGCCAGAGATTGGAGCGGAATGCACGCCAGGGCAGTCAGGACATTGTCAGCTATGCAGCGTAGCATATGTGGGGAGGGCAGCCACATGCAGGCCATGCAGCTTTTTCTAGAAGAAACTGCACACTGGCTGCCAACTCAAGATTGAGTCCGCAGACGTGCCAGCCACTCAGCGGCATGCGGCTCAATGCAGCAGCTGGATGGGTTTGTGAATGTCGTGACTCAATGTGATTCCTCTTTGCTGTACCCCCTCGTTCTACTTGTACAGGTAAGCGCCGCGGTACCCGTGAGGCGCGCCTGCCCACCAAGATCCTGTGGATCCGCCGCATGCGTGTGCTGCGCCGCTTGCTGAAGAAGTACCGCGACAGCAAGAAGATCGACAAGCACCTCTACCACGAGCTGTACCTGAAGGTGGGTGTGTGGTTGTGTGGTTAGTGAATACTGGATCGCAAGCGTCGTCGATGGCACAATGTGCGGAGGACACATTCGCAGCACAACCGTCGAGCAGCAGCGGAAGATTTGGAAGCAGAAGCGTGGGCGCAGTAACAGCCTGTCGTGCAGCTGGCAGTCTGGATGCAGCATGGTTTTGGAGACCGCAACAATTGAAGTTGCCAACTTTCGCTGTCGGTTGGAGCACAGTGACCGCATATACAGTTTGGTGGGAGACTAGGCGGGGGAGCGCTGGAAGTGTCGCACCGCCTGCCTAAGTCTGTGCAAAGCGCGGAATCTTGCATATGGTCGAGGTGCTGGCAACAGTCAGATACCCTCGGGAAACAAAAGTGTGCCATAGAACGCAACCTCCAGCCATCCTGCAGCCAACGAGGCGCTTAGCAGCCCTGCAAAGGGGCATACCACCCCTACAACAGGCCTCCAAGTAGCACCAGCAGCTGGCAGCTTCCGAACTGGCATTTCGCTTTACTACTCGACATTGGCATTGCAGCTTCATTACATTCCAACCACTCGGCAGCATATGCCCTCAAGGGCACGCTGCGCCTTTGTCAGCTGTGCCACTCCCTCATTAGCCACCTACCCTCTGCTTCTCATGCCCCCCGCTCCACTGCCGCCTTCCATGTCATTTGGTCTCCCCCACACTTGGCAGTCACAGGGAGACATGCACAAGGACCACTTGGGATTGTGACCCGATGCGTTGCACAGCAGGCTGACTTGTCCCCTGCCTTTCTATCGCCTGTTTCAGGTGAAGGGTAACGTGTACAAGAACAAGCGTGTGCTGATGGAGGCCATCCACAAGCAGAAGGCGGAGAAGGCGCGCGAGAAGAACATTGCCGACCAGCTGGAGGCGCGGCGCGCCAAGAACAAGGCGGCGCGCGAGCGCAAGGCGGCACGCCGCGAGGAGCGCTTCGCACAGGTGGGGGCTGGCAGCAGATGGGTGTGCTCGAGCTGGGCTGCCTTTGCTGGGCGCAGCTGCTCGCGGATGTGGAGAGGTCTCACAATTTTGCAAATGGTTGTGAATGGGAGAGAGCGTGTCAACTGCCCTGATGTTGGCTGCTTGCTTGGGTGTCTGGACCAGTGGGCTGGATGGCGCCTGCTGCTGCTTATCCAACTGCGTGCAAGCAATGTCACAACTTGCATTTGCTGCTGCTGCCTCTACTGCCTGCGTTTCGCCCTGGCCTGAGTCACATGCTTGAGACGAGTAGCAGCACAGGAGATGCGTGCGAAGGCATGCCCCTAACGCATTTTCCTCCTTCTGCGCGCTGGATGCTGTCGCTGCAGGGCGTCCCCGCCATGACCGAGACCAAGAAGTAAACGCCCACCGTGCTGGGTTTGGCCTTGGGCTCGTTGGCAGCAGCTGCAGGCACCGCCGCCCGCCTGGCCGCCTGCCTTGCGGCTGGTATCGGCTGGGTGCAACATGGTTCACAGCGCAAGCAGGTGCACCTTGTACAGGACCTTAGCATTGAAACAGGGTGCCGCTTGTGCTGGCTTTTGCATCAGTTTGTAAAAGCACCTACACGTCATTCTAACACAGAAAGGGTTCAAGAATCAGACAGGGTGGCAGGCAGGCGGAAGCAGCTGTGCAAGCGGGATGCGCTGGTGGGAGTGGTATGTGCCACACGTGCCAAGTCAGATTCGGAACAGGACCTAAAGCGACGAGGGCTCCAGCTTGATCAGGTATATTGCACCAGTCGCGCCCAATCCACCAGTGCAAATCTCTGGGGGCCAATTCCTGCTGTGCTTGCTGAGCCTGCAGCCGGGTTGGCTCTATTTGCTGGAATACAACGGCGGTGTTGCGTGTGCTGGCTGTCGCCGCTACTGTTTACTTGGATCAGCATCTTAGTCCAATCAGCAAGCAGCTCCAGCTAGCTCGCCGCGCAATCATCCGTAGGGACATGCGTTTTTATGGCAGCTGTGCGTTTAACGGTGCTGCTGGCATATGTACAGCACAACCAGCCTTTCAGGACCGCGCAGCACTCCGCGCTTCGTGCCGCAGGCCATCCGCAGGTGTGCGTGTGTTTTGCGTGGTCTTATGCTGTCGGGCTTGATAGGGGGCTCCGCAGCAACCTTGCCTGTTCCTGTTGGCTGCGATCGCGCCTGCGAGCGCCTGCAGCGTTCGAGTTTGCAAAACCCTGCTGCCGCGCTCGCCCTTGGGCCGCCGGCGGCAAACTTTTGGCATTCGGTTGGCACATCGCAGCGGCACAGACTGGTTGACGCCTGCACAGAAGACGTGCATTTCCGTTCCTTTGACCTCTTTCGCTCTGTGTTCACGGCCATCCCTGCAGGCCAACGACAGCGGGGTCTGCACGTCGTCGCTTCCGCAGCCACGCAGCAGCAGCAGCAGCAGCAGCAGGAGCAGGGCCAGGCCGGGAGATCGGTGTCCTCCTTCATCTTGCCCGATGGCACGGTGGATTATTACGAGCTGCTAGGAGTAGACGATATTGCTTCTCCGGCAGACATCAAGCTGGCGTACCGCACACTGGCCAAGGTGCGTATTGCTGGAACGAGGGCTTGTTGTGCGTCGACGTAATTGTGTCGTGGTTGGGTGTGGGTGTTGTATTAGTGTATCAGAACATCGCTGGTCTTACCCAGCCAACCCATCGTTGCAGCACCTGGCAGTGCCGCAGAGGCACATGTGGGCTGGCGTTGGCGATGCTTGGAGGCAGGGCAGCGGTGATTGAGCAGCCAGGCATTTACCTGCTAAGCCGTCACTGCAAATGGCCAATCCCTTCCACCCGGCAACCCGGCATCCCTGTGCTTTGCTGCGCCCGTCTGTGCCGCAGGTGTGCCACGTTGACGTTGTGGGTGACACAGAGGACAACCGCAACATGTGCATACTGCTCAACGAGGCCTGTGAGTTGGCGGGCGTATTCTTGGTCCTGCATGACTGACATAGCAGCCTGCCGCACCTCTGCAAATGTGCACCCAATAGTGGCACGGGGCTCTGGTGGGTGGACACTTGCTGTTGCTGCCACTGCGACAGGGTTTGCTTTTTTTCCTCTCGCCTTTGCGTGCATGTTAATATTTTACACATTCATTGACTCGCCCATACTTGTGCAGACGAGGTGCTGATGGACCCCGAGCAGCGGCAGGCCTACAATGCTGACCTGGACCGCGCCCTGGCTGACGAGGACGACGGGTACACCGGCGAGCTGCTGTCCAAGTGGATGGCCAACAAGAAGATGGGGAAGAACACGGACCCTGAGGAGTCGAGAGGAGTGTTTGTGGTGAGGCTGGCAAAGGGCAGGCCCTGGGGGCAAGGCCTGGGTAGGCTGACAGATGGGAGTGGGCAGTCAGCCAGCAGCAGCAGGCAGGGCAGGCAGGCACTTGGGCAAGGGGGCGCCAGGCACCTGCGGGCCCAGTAGCTCCAGGGTCTGCCGTGAGGCACCAAGTGGCGTGCTTGTTTGTGTATTGGGCATGCTTGCTGCACTACCTCTGTTGCGCACCTGTCAAGCTCTCTCCTGCTCCTGTTTGTTATGTAGCCAAGCTCCTTGCTATGCCCCTGCAGGACGAGGTGGCGTGCATTGGTTGCAAGCAGTGCGTGTGGTGCGCCCCCGCCACCTTCCGCATTGAGCCCGACTACGGGCGCAGCCGCGTGTTTGCGCAGTGGCTGGACACAGAGGACAACCTGCAGGTGCGCGCGCGGGGGCATGTGCACGTGCTTGGCGTGTTTGTGGTTGGGAAAGGGGACGTAAATGCCTGTGGGTAACTCCCGTTTCTTGGTGGATAGCAGATGGTGTGTTTTGCGCCCACTGTTCTTCAGTCCTCTGTTCCTCCCGGCCCCCATTTAACCGTCAGCGTATGTGTGTGGCCACGTGAGTGAGTGTGCAGGCTGCCACGGACGCCTGCCCCGTCAGCTGCATCCACTGGGTGGACAAGGCAGATCTGCCGGCACTGGAGTTTGTGGTGCAAAACAAGGTGGGTGGCGGCATGGTTGCTGGGTGGGGTGACACGGCACAGGTGAATGGGTGGGTGGTTGGGGGCTCATTGATTGCCGTCTAGCAGGCCGGCAGCGCGCCAGGTGGCCATTCAATTGAGGGTTGGTACGATATCAGAAACCCACCAGGAGCCGCGTCTTGCCAGCTGCCGCCTCTTTGGCTCACCCGAGCTGCTGGCTTGGCCTGACCACCAGCCTCGAGCCCGGCCCACCCTGCCTGGCATCATTTGCTGGGCCCTCGGGCTATTGCCCTAGCACCCCCCCCCCAATTCCCCCCCAACCCCCGCGCCCCACGCCACCCAACCCCCCCGGTTTAGGTTAAGCGCACAAACGTGGCTGCCATGATGTCTCAGCAAGGCTTTGTGGATGATGTGTGGGCAGCCACCGCCAAGTATCTCAAAGAACGGAAGAACAGGTGGGTGGGTGGGTGCTGCAGCACCTTGCACACGTCCTGTCAAGCCTACTTGGGGGTTGAAGCATAACACGGTGGGAGGGTGGTTGAGTGCATGGTGAGTGGCTGGGTGTCTTGCGGGCCCAACGTGCTGGCAATCAGCACCATTTACCTACCATGCCGTTGTTGAGCGGGTGCAGGGAAGAGGAGCGGGCACGGGCGGCACGGTACAGTGCGGCGCAGGAGGCAGCCCGGCGTGCCGCCGCTCAGTCTATTATGGAGCGCCAGTCTGGCTGGTTCTCAACCTTTGTGTCAAAGTTTGGAAGTGAGTGTGTGTTGCATTGAAGCGTGTATAGTGCCGAGGGGCTGTGGGGTAAGAAATCAAGCCTGGGTAGTTTGTAACCCTGCACCTGGGAGGTGGACAGATTGCAGATTATGCCATTGCCAGCTGGCAGTGGGTGGTGCTGGTCCCACGGCGCAAGGGACTGGTCCCTCAGACCGACAGACGCCATGCATACCAGCACACTCGCCCCACATGCCACCACCCATAGCTTTCCTGCTGTCCTGGTGCAGTCTCCAACATGGCTGCAGCTGCTGCCAGCGCTATGGACGAGGTGGTCTACGGCTACACCTCGGGTGCGCATTGGCTTGATATGTGCGTTGATATTTGGTGATTTGTGCGAGCGTGATCGCAAACCAGTTTGCCGCCATTAACACTGTTTGCTCTTGTCTCAACTTGTTACATCAACCATTGGGTCATTGGAGAGGTATAGAGTCTAGAGCTGTGTGGCGCCCTGTTGATTGGCCTTGCGCCAGTTGATTGGCCTTGCCTATCCTGCACCCTTCCTTTGCACCCCTCCCGGCCCTGCCTTGATACTTCTTCTTCTGCCCTCCTGCACCTTCTTCTGTACTTGCACCCCTGACCCTGCTGCCCTTCACGCTTCCTGCAGACGAAGAGTACGGTCGCTACAAGAAGGTGGGGCGGCGGCGCCGCAGCCAGCAACGGGTGGCAGGAAGCTACGGGGCGCGGGGTGCCAGCGGTGGCAGGGTGCCGCGGGAGCGAGCGCTGGTGCCCGTCGGCGCTGTGCTGCGGCCCTGGCGGCGGGAGCAGTGAGGGAAACTGCGTGCATTCAGCGCATGTCGACTCGGCATGCCCCGACCCACGTTTGGTTGATTGCGAAAGACCCCTCCCCACCAAGCCCCTTCCAAGACGTTGCTGCTGAACTGAAAAGACAATTTTTCCGTGTGGCCTCGCCACCCTGCCAAGGCCTGCACCCTTGCCTGCTGAGTTTTCTGGCTGTTGTACCACAAGGTTGGAAAAGCTCTCGTTGCTCCCACCTACACTGCTGAATCCAACACTGCAATTCCCTCCCATTCAGCGTTCCAGCACCGACCTGTTTCTTGTCGGCCACACGTCCCCACACGCACGCCCTTGTACTTGTTCAATGCACCACTTGCATCTCCGTCTATGCAGCAGTAACAACCGAATCCTCACAACTCCTCCTCACCCAACTCGTATCAGTGCTTAGTTGCCTCCCTGTCTGGCATTCACCAATGGCCCCCACCCCCCAGCTTGTGTACACACCTGCTATGCTGGCAGCACGTCTGGCACACTACAGCCATGCAATCAAACTCGACCCTGGTTTCTTAGTCAGCTTAGCGTAACTCTGGTCAATGTAATCTCAATAAAAACAAAGTCTGGCTTTGTCGAAATTATATAGCCACAGTATTTGCCTCTCTAAGCCTTGCATCAGGCGGTGCCAAATGCTGACAGCCGCAGCACCAGTAGGATTCTGGCCTGCACTGGACTGAGGCTGGCATACCCCCTGTCCAAGATAAACCCCCTGCCCTCGTATTTGTCCTTGCTGCCGCGGTAGCACCAATCATCAAAGTTCTGGCCCACTGGGCAGCGGCTGGTGATGACAACGGGCAGCCTGGAGGTCCAGCGGGCGACAGCTGATCAACCAAAGCTGCCGGCATGCTGCCGGTACCGCTCCCTGCCAGCACCAGCCCATCCAGCTCACCCAGCAGCGCCTCCGGCAGGAAAGCGGAGACCCCCAGGGGCCAGATGGCCACCCGCGCCTTCAGGCCACCAGGCTGCAGCCGCCCAAAGGCCTCATCAGCCAGCCAGCATGGGCCTGCACGTGCCGCCGCCGCTGTTGCCGGCGAATGAGCCGCAACCCCGTAATAGAACACGGGAGCCCCGCCCCGCACCTGACCGAATGGGCCAGGGTGGGAGCGGAAGGCGCCCAGCAGCTGGCTGTCTGCCTTGTAGGCATACTGCGCCAGGTGGATGCCGGAGTTTTCAACCACAAGCACCCCGCCATCAGGCAGCGCGCTGGCGGTGGCCGGGTGCGCCGCCACCTGCAGCGGGTGCACCAAAGCACACAGGCACGCATGCATCAAGCCAGATGTCGCGCGGCAGAGCCCCAAGGACAGCGTGCGGCACGTATGCTGGCTTTCGTCTCAACACGTCCCTGTTGCCATGCCAACAAAGATGCGGTAACACCCAAGGCGACACCAAAGCGTTGACAAGGTAGCCACACCAGTGCTGCACCAGATCCGCACCAGTATGGCGTCCCGCAGATTCCTGGGTCCATCGCTGGATAGCTGATCCGCCGGCAGCATCGCCCCAGTGATGCACAGCGTGCGCTGCGCCCGCCGCAGGTTGCACCCCAGCATCAGGTGCAGGCAGAAAGCTGCGTCCTCAAGAGTGTCGGTGCCGCAGAGCAGCACGCAGCCCGCGACAGCCTGGGCCGGCGCCTTCAAACTGCAGCCACTGCAGCCGCCACCTCAATAAGGACGTCATACGTCAACTCAGCGCCGGACCTGCAAATACTTACAAAACAACCACAAGATCCCTTTGTGTTTTACGAGGCACAGACCGCGCTGTTCTTCCCTGTATCGATGACCAATCCTGCAGCTTGAGGTCTGTGCCACGTACATACCAGCCAGCAACATCAGCCAAATCTAAGTGCAACCCGCTCAAATACAACGCAGAGGTGCCAAGCTGGCACGACCGCACTCTAGCAAAACAGGCTGCCCAAAAGGTGGCAGTACCTGTAAGGAAAGGCTCGCTCAAGGCGGGCCCCATTGCCGGCTGGCAGTGTTGCCGCTGCGGTGGCCAGCAGGTCAGCGGGCGCCAGCTGGAGCTCCATACCGCCTGTCCCTGGATTGTACATCTGCAGCGCTGTTGCGCCCAATGTGTAAACCAAAACCTCGCTCATGCTGAAACTTCCTGTTTAGCTGCTTTGGGTGACTTGCCAAAGGACGAGGTGGACTGCTGGCAGATCGCTGCCCGGATGGGGCTGGCAGTGCAGCACGCAAAACTATGCGCAGGATGAACAGGGAGTTGACAGTCCTGGAAGACAGTGGAAGGAGTTGCCTAGCTCAGGCATGGGGTGCAGCCTGCAGACAATGGTTCATGAGGGCCTGCATTGTGGGTGTGTAGCGACTGCAAGCGCCGCACTCAACAACCAGTGGCGGCACCTGCTGGCGCAGGGAACCCCAAGCTAGCCGGATCCCTGACAATTGATTCGAGCACTTTGAGAGCTAAAGAGCACTATATCGCTGTCAAGAGGCCCAATTGAAGCGCTCGGCTTGGTACTTGCAAGTCCTTGTCGCACTTTGGGCAGATGGCGGACACGTTTCAATCCCGATAGCACGCAAGTTGCCGGCATAACATGACAAGAGACAGGTAATGGGGGCCGCGACACACCGAGAACAGCCAAGTGTGGCGGTACAGTGCGCAGGTCGGCGCTTGTCAATCCCCAGCTTTGCAAGCTTGCGCAGTCATCCAGCCTGCCGTAATCGCATAGTTACATGTCAATCAAGTACTTTGTAGCACAAAATAAGCTGACGGGGCTATAGAGCAGTGAGCAGGGTTCAGGCGGGTGACTGGCAGCGCCATTTGCGGTGCGATGGGTTCGCGGGCAGGCGGGCTACGTGCCACTCACTTGGACAGCATCTGCAGCAGCGATTTGGGCGTATGTGGTCAGCAGCTTCCCCCAGGTCATGCTGTGGCAAGGAATGCAGAACTTCACTCCCTGCTGCCAGCCTTTCCTGCGATACCCCATGCCCGTGCTTGTCGCTGCTCTCGTCCTCCTGTGTAGCTGCCTTGCCCGTGCTGCGCCACCCAGCCATCTGCCTCGACACAAAGATCACGCCATCCACAGTACTCTGCTTGCTGCCCGGAACATGCATGGATACACCCCCCGACTGAAGAACCACTCTACTGATACGTGCGGCGCCGTGTCCATCCCATTGCCCATCTCAACCTCATGAAACAACAGTCGCTCGAGTCTTGACAACACTCGCTCCAGTGTTTGCTCACCATCTTCACAAACTCGTTGTAGTCCACCTGTCCATCGCCGTCTGTGTCCGCCTCCCGGATCATCTCGTCCACCTCGTCATCAGTCAGCTTCTCACCCAGGTTGGTCATCACATGCCGCAGCTGCAGGGCTTGCAACAGCCATCTTGGGCATGGTGCTGATGCTCGATGCCTAATGCAGCTAGTCATGGCGACGTGGGTTTAAGCGGCCTGCAGATGCTGGCTGAAAACAGCCAGCAACTTCAGCCACACCGACGGCATCATCACAGTCCACCCTAGCTGCCGCGCACCTCTGCTGCGCTAATGTACCCATTGCCGTCCTTGTCAAACACCTTGAAAGCCTCCATCAGTTCAGCCTCGCTGTCAGTGTCCTGCGGTGAGGGAAGCAGTCGGACATGGAGCTGCAACATTCGAGGGCCGCATGCCTTGGTGCTGCCCAAGCCTGCTGCTGCCGTTCCACTTGTCAAACAGAGCAGCCTGCTTCCGTATGCCTGACTGAGCAGCAGCTGCCTAATCAAGATTTCCAGCCTGTGGCACTGTGTTTTCTTGCGTCGGTTCTGCCCTTTTCGCGCAACCAGCACATGCAGCCACGGCACCTTCATCTTGCGTGCCATGAGCTGGATGAACTCCGGGAAGTCAATGGTGCCATTACCGTCTGCATCAACCTCGTTGATCATATCCTGCAGCTCCGCCTCTGTAGGGTTCTGGCCCAGGGACCGCATCACAGTCCCCAGCTCTTTGGTGGTGATCGTGCCCTGCATGGCAGGCAAGAGGTGGGCGGGCGGCAGCGGTTTGGCAGGAAGGCAGGCAACCACGCTCGCCGCACACTCCCCTAGTCATATTCGGCTTTGCCCTCGCCCCCCCCAGGAATGAGGCCTGCCGAGAGTCCCAAAAACACACTGCGTTCAAACCACAGGTGGGCCCTCCGCGGCACACTCACATCGCCTGCAGGGAGGAGGGGAGATAGCAAGCAGTGAGCTAAACACGGGTTGATAGCGGCACAGACACTCCCGGTACTCCCAGCAGCACAGCGAGTCCCCGTGTCCCGGTTGACTTGCCCTAGCCGCAAGGCGCTCACCGTCCTTATCTGCAGCAAAGAGGAGGCATGTCAGCTAGTGAGACAGCAGCAGGAGCTGGCCACCCAGCTTGCTGGATCACCGCTCTTGCAATGAAGTTGCAGCAGGGTAGGCAGAGCGGGCTTACCGAACAAGGAGAAGGCCTCTTTGAACTCGGCCACTGCAGCAGGAGGGGTTAGGAGGGGCCTGGGGTGAATCGCGGTGTTTTTGCAGACCGCTGGGCCTGTTCACTGTATCTCACCCTGCTCGTCGGATAGCTGTTGTGCCATGTTGCCGCCGGTCAGAAACAGTGCAGGTGGTGCAGGGGGAGATCGAGGAGAGCGGACCTACAGTGCCTGCCGTACCGCTCCGCCGTACAGCGCTACAGTGCATTGAGGTCATGATAATGAGGAGACTATTGCAATGGCTTACATGCCGCTATCCCACAGGGACAAGCAGGTGTGAAGCTGATCTAGAGAGTAAACATGAAAACGAGAGCAAAACGACAAGCACGGAGCAGAATGGGGAAGGCACATAGGTTGAAAGGTCGGCGCAAATGAGGCAGCGGACGGAATCATTGAGCGCACCAGGTCTGGGCACCACCAACCCACACTCTGTCCACCAAGCAGTTAAGGTTTTGGTCTTTTCGAAGGCAGCGCAGCGCGCAGCAGCGGCTTGTCCACGCAAGCAAGCGGGCGATCTTGTAGCTGGGCAGGGCAACGCCTGCTCAGCCAGAACACCCAGAAGTCCACCATCTCACGGGGCCCGCAGTGGCCCTGCTACAGCCAGCAGCAGCTAGAGCAGCCACACGAGCTCGGCCGCTTGTTCCGCCACGCGCTGCTCTTCCTGTCAGCTCTGCACAGCCAGCTTCTTCAGGTGGTCTGTGAACACCTGCAGCAGTTCAACAACACCCACAAGCAGTGCAGGGAAAGGTGTGTGGGGTACACAGTAAGGAATGTATGATGTTGCCACAGAACAGCTGCAGGTGAGCAGTCGCAACGGGACGGCATGCAAAGCGGCTCAAACTGTGCAAAGCACCAACCATCACACTCCAGCAATATCTGATAAAGGAGAGTTAGGTTGAAACCCGAATGCGCACTTCAAATCATGTGGGAATAAACCCAAGTAATCATTGATACTACTTGCCTGCAGGCTGACGTCATCTGTCATGATGACCTCGCTGCTCATTGCGCTGCTGGTGTTGTAGGTGGCGGAGGGGTTGAGCTTGGCCAGCAGGAAGCGTGCCTGCGAGCCGTTCTGATCGCAGTCGGTGAAGCGCGGCGTGGGGAAGCGGCGGGAAATGATGGCATGCGCCTCGTCCTGCGGTGCTGCCAGCAGCGCCTTGAACGCGGCGTGCTCTGGCTGGTCCTGGTAGCCTGCCTTGCGCCACTGCGCCACTGTGGAGCCGTGGAACACCACCACGTAGAAGTAGGCATCCAGCAGCAGGATACGGTCCGGGGCTATGCTGCTCACGTCCAGCAGCACTGGCTCTGGTGGGCCGTTGAAGGTGAAGGCGTAGAGGGTGGGCTGGATCATCAGCATTGCCTCGCCCACCGCCTCACGGTTCAGCATGATGCGGGCGTACGCTGTCTCATCCGGGGAATTGCCAAACACCTGCACAGTTGATGAATGGTGGGTGCATTGCATTCTCTACAAATTTCGAGGGGCTGAAACTGAATGCCCCTGCTTGGGACCCCGCTGCCGCACCCGACACTGCCATTGCACCATCGAACACCCGAATAACAAAGCACCGAGACTGAAATACACCCCCTTATCCACCCACTGCCCCCACCTGAATGAACTGCGACCGCCTGAAGTTAAACAAGAACTGCGGGTAGTAGGAAAGCTGAGGTCGCAGCTGGAAGGAATCGGGGTCATCCTTGCGGTAGTCGCCGAAACGGCTGCACAGCATAACCAGGAGGTGTGTTAATGTGAACGGGGTTGGGGAGTGAGGGGAGTAGGTCCCCGAGGTGAATTTGGGGCAAGAGAAAGAACATATGACAGCAATGCCAGACAGGTGCAGCTAAATGGTGGTGGCCGCAAGGCAGCAAAAGAAACAAGAAGAGGGCAGAGAACAAGCGTCAAGATGTTCAGCCGTTTCCGATGAGTGCTCCCAAACCCAGACCCACGTGCCCGGCTATTCAACCCACCTGCACATTCGTATGAGGGAGCGGTCCAGCCAGCGCGTCGCGTCAAAGTCTTCCTCCGTCTCCATCTTGTGGCTGACCAGGCGCCCCATCAGCACCGCGGCCGCCTCCTGGTCAAATCCCTGGATCAGATCTCCAAGGTTGCTGCCCTCAACCCACCTGCGGTACAGTGAGGCAGTGCATCGGAAAAAGCAGTACAGTGAGGAAGGCACAAGGCGAGGGGCGCAGCAGAAAGGTTGGCAAGCTTGGTGATGAGTGGCGGGTCCAATGCTAGAAAAGCTGCACTGCCTGCTGCACACAGGAATGTGCCACCCTGATGATCCACCCCGCTGCTCAATTGGCCCGCCAACAGATCCAGCACTGTGCAGCCGGACACAACCCCTGCTAATGACAGTGCATGCACGCAGAACCGCAGGAACAGGCGCACACACATCGTGTCTTATTCCCCCACCTGCGCGTGATGGTTGTAACGCGGCAGCGCATGGCACCGCTGTCATGCAGGTAGCGCGTGACAAACTGCAGGAAGAACTGCTGGGCGGCCATTGGATCGCCCCCGCCGCCACCATGTGGCGCCACTATATCATACACCACCGCCAGGCTGGTGCCAGCAGACAGAGTGCACAGCTTCCACGCGCTAGTGCCGCCCACGCCCACAACCTGCACCTTGGGAGGGTACTTTACAACCAAGCTAGGATGGGGGCCCACAGGAAGACATCCTTTTTGACCTGCCAGCCACCCTGCAAGCTGACTGCATTGCAATCTATTGCACCATGCCAGCCAGCCAGCCAGGCAGTCAGACAGGCAGGGTGGTACAACTGACAACTTCAACTTCAGGCCCCTATTCCCAACCCCGCCACGTTTGTTTTAACCGTCAATGATACTTGTCACAGCAAGTTCACCCACCCCCCTTTGCCCCACCTGGTCTGACACCAGCGGCCCCTTCTTCTCCAAGGCCGAGGCAGGGCCCAGCAGCCCGCACACCTTGATATCTTTGCTGCACAACAGAATCCAAGGAAAGGAAGGCGTTAACAGCTGCAGCACCTTGACAGGAAACCACTCACACCTTGCCCTTTGTGTATATGAAGACTATATTGTACTGTCATCACCTCACCTGCAGTGCACCTCAAATGTAGCATTTGAGGAGAGCCCCAAGTATCCATCCTCGCCCGCGGGTGTGAACATGCGGCGCAGGCTGTCCTTGAATATGGGGTTGGTGAAGGTGTCAGTTTGCACCACATAGCCCCCTGTGTGCTCTATGCAAGCTTTCATCTCGCTCAACCCGACCTGCAGTGGTGCCAGAGGGTGGGGCGGTGGACTAGGGTGGTGGCTTGATGAGAGGCGGGCAACGGAGTGGTAGGTGGATGGATCATTGCAGGAGTGAAGTGTTACCGGCAGGCACAAAATTAGGGTAGAAGGCCAGCAGGGGCACGGGGCTGCCAAAACAGACTGCCACAGGCGGCTGACAGCCACCTGCTTCCCTCCTTGGCCATGCTGGCCCCCCTCCCCCCCACCGCATCATTCTCACACACCCACACCCACAGCACCCTGCCACACCCACCTGATCCAGGGAGCAGGCAAAGAGGTCCATGGAGTGCCCCTGGGCCACCAGCTGCGCCGCAATCACATCATAGAACTTCTTGGACTTGCGGTAGTAGGGGGCCGCGTCCTTGGCCAGGTCCTTGTGGGACCTGCGGAAAGGAGGTGCAACAGTTGGGTGGGGCAAGGTGGTGCCCGGGCAGAAGGGTCGGCCAAAGGGACCCGTGGGATTGTCGAGGGGAGATGGAGAGATGCTTGTGGCGCAGGATGTGCATGGGCAGGGGTTCTACTCAGCGCAATGCAGTGCGGGGCAGAAACGACGGAGGCGCACAGCCCGCACGCAGGAAGAACTTGCATGGTGTGGAACGACTAATTTACAGCTCTCCTCCAAACCCAATGGTTCGATGATAGCAATCAGGGGTTTGACAAACAAGCGGTAAAAATTAACTGGCAGCCTGCACCACTAACAACTTGGGATAGCGTACAGGACACCTTATTTCCCAACGCACTATGCATCCATTCAGCACACACCCACTTCACAACCCATCGAGCACCCACCCACCCACCCACCCACCCACCTGATGGGCTCAGTCAGGTCCTTGTCCACCACCTTGCCACCACCCTCCGTGCATGGCCCGCCCACCAGCAGCATAAGCCGCCCCGCGCCGCCCCCCGCAGGCAGGCAGCCGCCCATGAGCGCTGCCGCCACCTGCACCGCTGTGCCTAGGGCCCGGGAGGGGCGGCTGGCTGCCACTGCTGGGAAGGCGTCCCGCTGCAGCTCTTCAAGGGCCTGATTCACCGCAAACTCGCACTCGGACAGCGGTAGAATGAAGCGGTTGCCAGGGCGTGCCCCAGGCACAGGGGCCCCTGCCGCCGCGCCTGGTTTGTGCGGCGAGGAAGGGCCCGCGCCACGCCGCTGTGCTGCCTGGCTGTGCAGCCCCAACTGGTCCTGTGGGCAGGAATGTAAGCGGAGGGATTGAAGCAGTCAAAGGTTTAGCGAAATAGTAACCACGAACCGCTCTTGATATACACTTGAGGGCCTTGGGCCACCCAGCCACCCAGCAACAGGTTACCCAATCATGTAGACATTCATACAGGCAGCCAGGGCCCCACAACGTCCCCCAGCCTACTGCTAAACCCACTTGCAAACCCACAACAGGCCACCCACCCATATGCGTGCCCCACCTGCACTTGTGCTGCCGAGTAGTCTTTTGAGCCGCGGAAAACGTATGCCTTGGGGCACTCAGAAAATCCCAACTCGTGCACATGCACATGCGTGCCAAACGTTACAAGCCCAACCTGCACAGTAGGTTAATTGGTAAATGATGGTAAGCAACAGAGATGCAATGACTGAAGGGCCAGATGACATGTATGGCAGGGGCAAATCGCAAAGCAGCTTGCAACAAAGTGCTGTTGGCTGTCGGCACCCTGACACGCCAGCCAACCATGACATAAAGCTGGCTGCTGCCATTAGACAGCTGTCATCCGTCCGCCCATCAAAGCTGTACCGATGCGGGACCCCATGCTGCAAGCATGCAAGCCACTGTCCCAAAAATGCCACGTCCCCAGGCACCACACACGTACAGGACCGGGTCCGCAGAGCTTGGGCAGCTCGGTCGGCTGGCAGGCCACTGCAACCCCCTCCGGCTCCCAGCTGCTAGCTTGGCAGACCCACCATGAGCCTGACCCAGGGCCGCACCTGCGCATACTCAGGCACCATGGTCAGCGCCTGCTGCACCGCCGTCTTTGCCGCCAAAAGCTCATCCTCAGGCACGCACGTGTCTATCACAAACACATAGGCAGGCGGCGACTGTGCTCCTAGGCGAGGTAGACTGTACTCAATTGTGCAGTACTGCGGGAACAGCTCCGCTGGGACGCTGGCCTCGCTGATGCCTGCATGGCACGGCAGCAGAGGGTGCTGGGAGGCAGGTGGCTCATTATGGTGTCTAGGGGTTGGTGAGGGGCTGGTTGGCTTCTGTACTGTGGCGCGTCTACAAGCTGCTGTCGGAAGTGCAAGGCAGCAGAATTCAGGCAGCCGCAGCTCTGCTGGATGGATGCTCCTGTAGCTACAATAGCATCCCCCCCACCCACCCACCTGCGTAGTGAGGCGGGAAGTGGTTGCGTGTGTGACAGAAGGGACAGGTCCAGATCTTGGCAGCATAGTCCACTCCCGCATATGGGTTGAGCACAGCGCCACATGTCTTGCACGGCACCGGGTCATACTCAACCACCTGCAGCACCGGTTTGATTGCAGGCCAGGACGCCGTTGGGGGGGCTGAGATGGGCTATGGCAAAGTGGGCCGCAGGGGGTGTGGCCACAGGGCAAAGCAGACGTGCAGGCAGGAAGCGCTGGCAGCTAGGCACCAATTGAAGCCGGGTAAAGGTGCAAGGAACAGCAGCCACTTAGGTGCATGCTGCTAATCCGTCGGCAGGGTCAGCCTGCCATTCATTGCGCAGGGCACACCCCACGACACATGCGATACCAGCCCCAGCCCTGTGGAGTGCACCTGCAGCTGCGAGGTTTGGCGTGCCGGCGAGTAGAGGGTGCAGAAGGGAATGACGCATTTGGCGGCCTCCAGCCGGCTGTGGGGCCACACATTCCAGCTCATGCGCACTGCAGGTGAAGAAAGAGCGACAGACGCTTGCAGTGCACAGCAGGACGCAACACCGCCTGGAGAGTTGCAACTGACGCAGGTGACTGCTGCTACGGTTGTGTTTTTTATATTTTTTAAATGCCAGATGCTCCTCAGCATCCACACCTTGCTCCAACACTGAGACTTTACAATGCAGAGCTGGTGCCCCACAACACAGTTGCCGGCTCCGCTTGCGGCCCCGCATGGCTGCCTGTGCCCTCACCTCCGTCGATATCCTCCAGTTCTGCAAACTCCGCCTGCATATCGTGTGATTAATCTGTGTTCAATTAGCGCAAAGTGGCGGAAAATGGGCAGGGAAGGCTGCGTTGGCAAGGCCGCGCACCATGTGTCAGTTGGCCCTCGCGGGCTCCAAGCTGCAGGGCCTCTGCTGCTGTCCGGGAGACCAGAGCCTGCGCGATCGCTGCCCCGGGGCCACCGCTTGACTCCAAATGCCCCGCTGCTGCTGGGTTGTTTGGACTGTTGGAGCTGGGTTTCAGTATAGCTCAAGACGGATGATCGGGCCGCCAAATGGACGAGCAATCCCTCCCCAGAAGAAAACTTTCCTCGTGCGTCGTTCGTCGCGCTCTGTTATTTTCGTGACGCTTTGGCTGCATTTTTATGCTTCACGCGCAACTTTGGGGACAACTGGTACTATGCTCGCCGCAAACCTGACATTGGCTGACACAATCCAACAACCCGCACGGCAAAACTGCCCAACGGTTCCCTTTCAAGTTGTCTGCAGCAGTCATTTGGAGGTGACCTAAGGTAAAGAGTGTGAAGTGGGCAACAAGGCGGCTTTACCACCAGACTGAACAGCGGCAGAAATAGCCGTCCATGCGCTTCCGCTGTATGCCCGCCCAACTCCCTGCACTCGCACAGACCTCTTAGAGGCTGGGAAAACCAACCACGTTTACAAACATGCACAGTAAACGCGCCTCCATATCAATTCCAGTACGTCAGGACCATCAGGAGATCAGAAGCTACATGGCTCAGCGTTTGCAAACTTGCTGGAGCGGGCGGTTACACAACCCTACCCATCATCCCGCCAGCTGGTGTCTGTTGCCACGCTTCAAGTTGACTTGGCTTGAAATACGGCCGTTGACGTTCAAATGCGATGGCCGCGGCACAAGTGGTCAAGTACATCCATCAGCAGGCTGTGCAAACCCAGCCGCTGCCTTTTGGTGGCGGCGCCTGCCAGCCTTGCCCAGGTGGCATCTCCTGCCTGCCAACCACCCTTTCGCCGCCCTTTCGAGCTTAATATACGATAAACGGCGAGGCTAAAGCCAACAAGCTTATGCCTGCAACCCAATCCTGCGGCCAGCGGACCAGGCCTCACTGCGCCGGACGAGTCTCTGGTGAGGCAGGGACGTGTGTGTCGCTCAACAGACGGCTTTTAACTTTCGGAAGATTTCTTTCCGGTTTCTTTCCCCGGGTCTTGACGTGGCAGCAGGTGGGCTTGGCAAAACTTTGTGAACGGTAGAACAGCAAGATCCTCCGCCCTTTCCCACATCCCGCCTCACCTACTGAGCGCTTTCAGCCTTTCTAGGCCGCCTGTAGGCCCTGGCTTGACCAGCAGGGCTTCAAGGCTATGAAGCGCGGCAGAGAGGACCAGCCCGCTGCTGGGCCTGCAGCCAAGAAGGCAGCAGCCGGGTGAGGCGGGCTGGTGTCCAACATCGGGCGCCGTACTTTGGAGGCGCACCCCAGCAGTTGTGGCAGCATGTTGGCAGCTGATTGCGGGCTGCTGCCGGGCCAATCCTCCTCTCGAGGGGCTTGCAGAGGTGGCTGAGGGCCAACGACACCGGGGAGGGAGGAGGCTGCCCCTAAAAGCCCCAAGGCGCCAGCAGGGGCCCCTACAGTGGCAGGGGCCTCAGAGAGACACCTGCGTGACACCTAAATCTGCCTGTCTGCAGGGAGGAGGAGCGCAGGGAGAGGTTGACCACCAATGACGCCCTCTCCTACCTACGAGAGGTAAAAACCCGCTTCGCCTCCAACAGGAAGGTCTACGACAGGTGAGAACTTGCGTGTGGCAGTGTTCACTAGCCCAGCGGCCGGCCCAGCTCCTCAGGCATGCAGCTGCTGGCGAGACTTGAATGGGATTCCGCAGGGGTTTGGATGATGCCGCAGACTGCTGTGGGACCACGCAGAGGCGTGCTCACTTGAGCCGGAGCTGCGGGCGCACCGGCGTGAGCACCCAGCACCCACACGCCCTCTTCAACCCCATCCCGCGCTGCTGCAGTTTTCTGGAGATCATGAAGCAGTTCAAAGCGCAGTCGTAAGTGCAGCCGCCGTGAAGTGCCCGGCTGATGATGCAACTGTTTAGGGACGTCGGTCCTGCTCGTAACGGGCAGCGGTTTTGAAGTGCAGCCCGTGATTTGCGCCATGGGCGTTGCGAGTGGCCCGCACCCCCGTGCTGCATGGTACCCGCGTTTTCGCGCCCGCGGGCAATATGCCGGTTTTCGCTTACCTGCAGGATTGACACCTCGGGCGTGATAGAAAAGGTCAAGGATTTGTTCAAGGGTCACCCGGAGCTCATCCTGGGCTTCAACACCTTCCTGCCAAAGGTGCGACGGCGCCTCTGCAGGATGCAAGGCGGCGGCGGCGAGCGGCGGCAAACAGGTTCGGACAACTTTGAGGTGCTGCGTGCTGGCTGTCTAGCTAAGCACATCTGGTGGCTTACGTGCAGGGCTACGAGATCCGGATGGATGATGTGCCACCCAACGTGCGGTCATGGGAGCCCCCGGTGCGTTTCACTGCACCGCTGCTTTTTGGCCGGCTGCCGTAGTGGCCTGCTGTGCGTGTACATGCCCACAGCTCTGGGCACAGCTGCCAGTACTCTGACCGCACCTACCCTGCTGAATGTCCGTCCCACTGCAGTCCCTGCGCAATCCAAACGCTGCCCAACCTCTTATCGCCAAGCCGGTTGAGTTTGACCAGGCCATCAGCTATGTGAATAAAATTAAGGTATGAATTCCCCAGCCCGGGGCGGGGGGTGGGGGAGGGACAGCTTGGTTGAGCAGAAGCAAAAGCAGCTTGCAGACGGACTGCGGTTGTGGTAAGCCTGTCAAGGCCACTGCTGCGTGAGCATGACAGTGCCACCCAGCAGTGCCCGGCTGCACGCCGTCAAAACAACGTTGCATTTCGTGATGAGGCCTGTGTTGGCGTGGATTAGGAGATATGCTATGCGCAGCCGCTTGCTGTGAGTGACCAAGCTCAGATAGCCTGCAATGCTCATGCGGTGCCGCTGCTGGGGCGTCCATACATGCCCCACCGCCGCTGGCGTCGCTGGCCATGCCGTGGCGCCTCCTGGGTGACCCAGCAGCATGCCCACCTACCCTGCCTTGCCTGTTCGTCGTATCCTGGACAATGAGCAGATGCGATTCCAAAACGATGAGCGGGTGTACAAGGCATTCTTGGAGATCCTGAACATGTACCGCAAGGGGCAGAAGACCATCAGCAACGTCTATGAGGAGGTGGGGGGGAACCCATTGACAATCGTACTGCGGCGGAGCCAGCAGGCACTTTGAAGTGGAATAAACCTGTCAGCTTTGGGTGACAGAATCACGTTTGTTGCTCGCACCAGCGCATCCCTGGGTTGCCTGTCCTCTCCCGCTTCATGCTTCTCCTCGTGTCCTGCCTTCTGACCCCAACTCCTTTGTCTCTTCCTCTCTCATTCTCGTTCCTGGTTTGGTTCCTCCAGGTCGCGCTGCTGTTCCGCAACCATGACGACCTGCTTCGGGAGTTCACCTATTTCCTTCCAGACAACACGCCGCCGCTGGGAGCTGCCAATGCCCGCGTGCCGCGTGGCCCGCTGCCCAAAAAGGCGCCGGGCGCCTATGGTGCAAAGGGAGGACGCAAGGCGCCGCCGCCTCTGCGTAAGGGTGAGGGATCTCGGCGGTGCGGCCGTGCTATACCCTATCTGCTCGCATGCACAAGGAGCGGTTAGCAGCTCAGCTGTTATCGCTCCATCCTGCTGCTCTTCCTCAAGATTGCAAGTCTTTCTGAGGCATAATCCCCAACCCATTTGCACCTGTTGTAACCACTTTCTTCCTTGGCCCCGCAGATGATCCCAAGGTTGCTCGCGAGCTGCAGTTCTTTGAACGCGTGAAGCAGCGGCTGCGCAACCGCGAGGCCTATGCGGATTTCCTTAAGTGCCTCAACATGTTTGCTGAGGACATCCTGGCCAAGCAGGAGCTGGTCAGGTGTGTGGGTTTAGTCCGGTGAACTAGTAGCAGGGTCATCGTGGGTAGGTGGTGGGTTAAGCAGGAGGTGGTCATGTTTGCAAGTACGTGGCTGTTTGTGGTTATGATGGGGTGGTGGTGGGTGGGGTTTAGGAGGGAGCTTCGCTTGGCGTGATACAGTGCTGGGCGTTGTTTGATGCGCCCCTTTTGTTTGCATATGCCCCTGTAACTGCAGCCTTGTGCACGACATCATTGGCAAGCACAGCGACCTGATGGCCATGTTCAACGAGTTCCTCATGCGGTGTGAGGTGGGGCCTGACGACCCCTACACGCGCCAGTACCCACGCGACAGGAATAGGGTGAGTGGCAGGCAGGCCAAGGGCAGCATCAGGATTTGGCAGCAGTGCTGGGCTTCTTGCCTTTGTTTTTCAGTACCCTAACACATTTACATGTATGTCTGCTTGTTATATGACTCAACCTTCAGTGGCTCCCTCCTCATGCGTTCCTCTTTTCGCAGAACAACACTGTGGAGAAGTACATCCGCATGTCGATCAGCGAGCTGGATGTGTCGGGTTGGGAGCGCTGCTCACCCTCATATGTCCTGCTGCCACCCAACTACCCCAAGCTCAAGGCGTCCGGGCGCACACCCCTTGCGCAGCAGCTGCTGAACGACGAATGGGTCAGCGTGACCAGCGGCTCAGAGGACTACTCATTCAAGGTGCAGTGTGGGGCTCGGTTGGCGAGTGCTTTGTCTGTGGGTTTTAGGTGGTGTGTGTCAAGAGGGGGGGGCTGGTGGAGGGTGTTTTCTTGTTCAACTGGATCCATAACCCCATTGTAAACCACAATAAACCTGTTGTACATGGCACTCCCTGAGCCAGGCCTGACGCTACAATCTGTACTGCACAGAGCACCCCACCATACTTGCCTCCCCCTTGTCGCCGCCTTCTGTACCGCATGTGCAGCACTACCGCAAGAACCAGTATGAGGAGGCGTTGTTCCGCGCTGAGGACGACCACTTTGAACTGGACATGATCATAGACCAAAACACAAGGTGGGTGGGTGAGTGGGAGTTCTGCTGCACAGCTGGCGTCATTTCGCAAGCTTGCTGCCTCCCTGCTTCACCCCTGGGCTCCCGCACAGCACGCACTGCTGGCCAACTTGCCGCTGTCTCTGATGCTGCCAGCGATCCAACAGATGCAGCTACCTTTGTTGTGCACATGCTGGGCAACCAAATGCTGTTCAGCATGCACCTAGGCATGCTGTCATTCCCCTCGCTCCTTTGTTCAACACTCAATCAACCACTCGCCACTGGCCCGGCTGGTGTGGCCTGCAGCGCGATCCGGGCGCTGCGGCCGCTGGCAGCGGCGTTGGAGGGCATGGGTGAGGAGGAGCGCGCCAGCTGGCAGCTGCCAGAGAAGGCGCTGCGCGCTTTCCACTTCCGCGCGGTGCAGCGCATCTATGGAGAGCAGGGGCCACAGGTGGGCATAGCTTCGTTCCGAACAACATGCAAATCAGCCGGCTTGCGCAGTGCTGCGTGGGCTGCTGAGTAAGGAGGAGTTGGTTAGGTGGCGGGTATGGTCGCAGAGTTAGGCCCGTTTTTTTTTGCGCTCTTGGGTCCTGCTTCGGCACTCCGTGTTACCGCCTTAAGCCTTTGGGATGCCTGAGCCTATGCATGCTGTCTTCCTTTGCTGTGTGCCTGCTGTGTTTCTGCCGGGTTCAGGGGGTTGGCGGCTGTGCCTGTCGTCTTGAGCCAGCTGGTTTGGCTCCCCGGCAACGTTGTTGGGGACTACTTAACAGGGTTGCGCAACACGCTCCTGCCTGCAGGTTGTGGCGCTGCTGCGGCAGAACCCGGCAGTGGCGGTGCCCACTGTGCTCAACCGGCTGACACAGAAGGATCTGGAGTGGCGACAGGTGGGTAAAAGGGGCGGACGGTGGTGGTGGGGTGTTGTGGTGTGGGTGTGGGTGTGGATGGGGTTATGG
>JAAMXP010003379.1:0-16964 GCA_019693395.1 Ettlia oleoabundans | reverse complement strand
CCCTTCCCCCCCACCGCAGATCCAGCCCCAGGGTGAGTGGAGCGCCAAGGTTGAGGCGCTGATGCGCCGCCTGCTGCACCTGGCCACCACCGCACCCAGCGAGAAGTGCCTCGTATTCTCACAGTTCACCGATGCTCTCAAGTGAGGGGGGTGGATGGAGGGTGGTGCACTTACGCTTTCAGGAGCCCCTGCGGCTCACCTGTTCCACCAGACTTTGCTGTGTGTGGCAGCAATGCAGTGGAGGCACGCAACCATCAGTTGTCCACGGCGTGTTCTCTGGGTTTTCATTGCGCTTCCTGCTGCCTCTTTGGTGCAGCCTGGTGATGAGTCTGTTTTCTTTTCAACCCCATCTTCACTTGCATGCAGGATGGTGGCCATGGCGCTGCAGACCAACGGCATCCGCTTTGTGCAGCTGCTGGGGGGCAAGGCGGTAAGCCTGCCATGCCTTTCTGACAGCTGCCTGGCCTGGCCTGACCTGATGTGCATGCTATGGTCATGCTGCCGTCCACACATCATTACATTCCATCAACCCATTCACAACTGTTGTGCTTGTCACCATCCTGCCTCGTCCACAGTAACCTAACACCCCACGCCGCTCCAACCTGCCTTGGCTGCAGGCTCGGCGCGCTGTGTCGTTGTTCCGCGACGACGACGAGGTGCGCGTGTTCCTGCTGAGCCACAAGGCGGGTGCACAGGGGTTGACCCTCACCCGCGCCAGCCACGTGTTCCTGCTGGAACCTGCGCTGGAGCCGGCCATAGAGCAGCAGGCGGTGGCGCGCGTGCACCGCATCGGGCAGTGCAGGTGACGGGCCTTCGGCGGTATGTATGTATGGGTAGTCGCTGCAGTTACGTGCCCCCCAGGGCAGCATATGCCGTTTGGGCCGTCTTGAATGCCGCAGCTGATGAGCCGCAGCTGTAAGGATTCACAGGCGCAGCCTGTTGCTGCTGCTACGGTGCCAGGGCTCACATCGGTACGGCAACTTCCATTCTGCTGTTCTTATGCAGGCCAGTGACTGTGACGCGGCTGTTGGTGAAGGACAGCATTGAGGAGCGGGTGCTGGAGGTGCAGAAGGCCAAGCACGGCCTTTTTGCGGGGACTGATGGCGCTGACGAGGACACAGCAGGTGCCACGAGCCGCGCAGCTGCTGTAGCGTGAAGGCGTATCGTGACTAGACGTTGCCATGCTACTGCCACTGCAGAATGCAGTTAAGTTCCAACAACACGTTCTCATCAATCGCGCTGCCTGAAAACCTGCCTGCCTGCGTGTGCTTGACCGCAGAGCTGGCCACCACCGTTGAAGCGCCGGTGCAGAAGGAGAAGCCCAGCCAGGCCGACATGGAGGGGCTGCTGAACGCAATGTGACTGTCAGGGACACATTGTGGGCATAGCACAGGGCCCACTGCTGCCGTTCAAGGGCAAACTGGCAGGCAATAGCCACGTGACCTGTTGTACCAATAGCGTGCCTGAACCTGTTGTACTGTACGGTACTGCTGCTTTATTGTGTTGCGTTGCTTGTTGTTAAATTGCCTGTGCCACTCTCGCGACTGTATACCAGACAAGTTGCCAGCATAGAAGGGACAGATCATGCTGGTGTGCATTTGTCGCAGAGGCAGGGGGGTGCACAATGCAAACTTGCTTTCAAGTGGTCACGCAACGCCAAGGTGGTGGCGACAGACAGGGCTGCTGCTGCCTGCCGCTAGTGCTGGTGCTATTGCTGCTGTTGTTGCTGCTGCCCATTAAGGTCGGCCAGTGGGTCGGGGGCATACACCTTGATGGTCCGATCGTAGCCGGTGCTGGCCACAGTGAAGGCTCCATCTGGCGAGATGTCTGCACCCATCACCTTGCCCTCGTGCCCCGCCAGAGTGCGCAGCAAGCGGAAGCGTGGCCCGCCCCACAGGCGGCTGGTGTTGTCGTAGCCAGCGGTGAGCAGGTAGCGGCCGTCATTGGGCTCAAACCGCACCTGGCTGATGAGGGAGGTGTGGCCTGCAAACCAGATCAGACGAATCTTCCTGAGATAAGCCTTTTGAAAGCATGGAGCATATCCATATGGGACGTCGAGGAGGGTATGCACAAGCGTGCAGGGGTGGGGAATGTTGCGAAGGGTTGGTCTGGTAATCTGGGTAGAGAAGGCAGCTGAAGACAGGGCAGCACGTGGGACCAGGCCGCACCAACAGTTCTGTGCAACCAAAGAAACAACCCACTGAGGCCTGTGATAGCCTCCATCTGCCCCCTCTTACGCACGCAATCGGCGCCAGACCCACCCATCCGGCCACCCAGCCGCCATCCACGCACCTGGCAGTATGGCCAGCACGGCACGCTTCCGCAGGTCCCACACCCGCGCCGTGTTGTCCTCGCTGCCTGTGGCCAGCATGTATCCGTTGGGGCTGAAGTCCAGCGACAGCACCGACTTGACGTGGCCCTCGCAGGTGAAGATGTTGCGCCCGGTGCGGCAGTCCCACACGCGCGCAATGGCGTCCATGCCGCCAGAGGCAGCCAGCGCGCCATCATCCTGCCAGGCACAGGAACAGGCAGAGATGCGTTAAGAATGAGGTTAGATGAAGTGTTCAGTGTGCATTATTCAGCAGTTCACCAACAGTTCATTTGAGCTCACCTTTTGGAACTCATACCTGGCATGACCCACAAAAACAAACCAGGCCCCACAATGGTCCTCACCTGGAAGGCCACGGCATACACCGCCCGGCTGTGTCCCTCCTGCTCCAGCAGGCACGCCCCGCTCTCCACATCCCACAACCGCCACGTCTGGTCAAAGCTGGCTGTGCCTGCAACGCACCATAGCGCAGCATGGCACAGCGATTGTGGCGTTGGAGAGGAACTACTGCTTTGTCTAACGGCTACCACAAGCATGACTTGGTGCCGCTTGCTCTTTGCCTGCCCCATACACCACGCTTCCACGGGTAACAGATTGCAGCTGCAGCACTGCCTAGACGCTTAAGACTGCTATGGGCACGCCAATCCCACCTAGATGCCGCCCCATAGGGTGGAAGGCTACTCGCCCCAGCCGGTCTGTGTGCCCCTGCAGCGTGCGCAGAAGCTTGCCCTCCCCCGACCACAGCTTGGCTGTGTTGTCGGTGGCTCCAGAGGCAAGTGTCACGCCACCCTCCATGCGCCCTGCAAGCATGGAGTGACAAGTCGTGATGCTGGCGGGCGGGGGAGCAGGTTTGGAGCAGTCAATGCTCAAGTCTCCAGTTTGCCATAAAAAGCACCAGGAGAGGAAGATTGTTGGGAGACAGCCAAGCAATTGGGCCTACTGCCAAGGAGAGCAACCCATGCTTGCAGGTTCTGTGTGATGCCTGGTGGCCCATCCTAACATGCACTCACTCAACACCATCAGCGCCACAAAACCATGCAGTCACAACAAGGATAGGCGTTTCTATCAGCCGTTTCTGTCAGCCATGCGTCCTGTTAAACCGAAATACAACACATACAACAGCCCCAGGTTGCACGCAGCCGTGCCTGTGGTAGATGCCGCCTCTGGGTGCCAGGCAATGCCGGTGATGCGCTCCGTGTGGGCCTTGATGGTCAGCTCCTTTTGCAGCGACGGCATGGCCCAGACCTTGAGTGTGCCGCTCCACGCACCCGTGGCCAGCTGGCTGCCATCTGGCGAGAAGGCGCAGCCAACAATGGGGCGCTCGTCTCCTATCTCAGAGGCCTGGTTGGCCATGGACCGTAGCTGCCGCTCTGCGGCCTCCGCCACCTCTGGGCTATTCTCATCTGGGTCGCTGCGCTGCCGCTTTGCTGCCGCCAAACGCAGCGCGGCACGTCGCAGTGAGAACTGCGCAATGTCGTGGCGTGCCGCCCGCAGCTGCTCGCTGCCCTCGGTGTAGAACACTTCAGTTGAAGGCACTTCCACAGCCGCCTGCGCCTCTGCCATTTCATAATCCGTGGGTGGACCCAGCGCCGCCACCGCCCGCTCCTCGCCCATGTCTGCTAGCAGCTTGCGCAGGCGGTCTCGCCGCTCCATCTGCAGCGGCCAATGACGGCAGTTGGTTGTGCTGGGGGAAGGGAACACGCCTTGGGGACGTGTGCCAGCGCAAAACACACAGCAGCAGCATGTACAGCAGATTTAGGGCGTGGCAGGCCTTGACAAAATTTAACAGGCAAGATAGAGCTGGGGGAGACCGACCTCAACGCACACTAGTCCATGTCGCATGCCAGCCGCAGGGCATGGCATGCTGCGCTCACCTCCCGCTCTCCAAACAGCGTGATGGGCTCCCCCAGCTGCCGCAGCATGCGCCGCACATCCTGGTCATTGGTGGGCACAACAGTGGCCTTCATCTTCCGCCGCAGCTCAATCTCCTTCATCAGCTCCTGCTGCTTGCGCATGTGCTCTGCGCTGGCCTGCAGGCGGGAAGAAGCAGAAGGGCCAGTGGGCTGTGGGTGCCTAAACATTGGGTTGCACCGGCAAGCAACAGTGGGTAGGTGAGCGCTGCAAGTGGCCCGCTATCCTCCGGTACTGCATCCATATGCTCATCAACTCACCTCTGGCAGGTCCAGCACTTCTGCATTGGCATCCTGCCGCATGATGTTACCAGCCGCCACTCCTGCTGCCACTGCCGCCGCCGAGTCGCCTGCCTTGATAGCGCCATACACCAAGGCTGGCCCGCCGGCCCGCAGTCTGACATTTTCGTCCATCTCTGACGGCTCCATTGCTGGTCGGCGCTGTAACCTTAGGGCTGTAGGGCGGGGAGGTGATGGCTCGGTTCGGCGGTGTCAGGGATATTTGGGAAGTGCGATAAATGGTGAAGAAGTCGCGATCGGAGGTTTCACAAAGCGCAGGTGCCCAGCAGAGAAGGCATGAAAGAAACTTGCACAGGTGGAGCCAGCACGCCTTGCTATCCTGCCTTCTCCAGACCCTTGAGCGAACCTGTTGCCAGTTGCAGAGTCACTTTCAGGCACGGGACGTAACCACCCTGCCATCGCAGCCTGATCGCAGACCTCGCTCGTTCGACACTGTTTGTGGGCTGACAATAGGATCAAGGGGTAGAGCAACCCAGCACTATGGTCAGTGCTATCTTCTGTGTGCCCAGCTCGACACGTCCGAGCGCCTCACGTGATCGGCCTGTCTGGAGCCTCCACTCTGCCTGCTGCTGAGCTAGAAGTTCCCCTTGTCGGTCATTGCAGGAAGGCAACAACCTGCCGTTCCTGACGACGCCACACGACGCTCTGCGCCAGGGGCTGGTAACACTCAAGGACGGTGCTGCCGCCAGCCACCCGGTGGAGCAGATACAGAAGCTAAGCGGCCCGGCAGGAGAGAAGGCACGGCTGGAGATGCTTAGCAATGTATATGGCACCGCGCTGCCAGCACGCATGCAAATAGAGCGGCAGATTCTGGACAGGCAAGCGGGGGATTGGCAGGGGCGGGAGGGGTAAGGTCTGCTGCTTACAAATGAGGATGTGCTTGCAATCATGCAGCTAGCCATCACGCATGCGGCCCTTCAGTCTGTGCGAGGAATATCGGCTTATCAGGTCCATCGTCGACCCCTTGGTGTTAGGAATTACTAGCTGGTGTGCCTTGCCGAGTACCATCCCGCTGTTTGCTCAGTCAGCATTACTGGATGTTTATGCAGCATTGTAAATGTTCCTTTGCGCATGCCCTCCTAGCAGGATGGAGCGGCTGCCCGGGCTTCCCTCCTCCAAGCTGGGGCTGGAGGCGATGACGGGTGCTCTGGAGGACTTTGGGTTTGAGAGCTACCTCAACCTGCCAGCAGACAGTGAAGTGGCACCACCCGATCTGCACTCGCAACTGGAGCAGCGGCTGGGCGTGGCAGCTGGCACCAAGCCCATGGCGCGTGGGCTGCCGATGTAGAATGCATCGCGCACTGCTGTGGGACCGCTTGATTACTTCTTACTGCCGTTCCCTGCCCTGTACCATATCACAGTAACATGCGCTAGCAATCAAATACAGTATGGCATTTGCATGGAGTCACATAGCTTATTGCACAGTAAAGGGTCAGCTCAGAGTGGACTGAGTAGGTTCCAAAACAAATGGGCATTTCACTCGCGCTATGCACGACTGCTCGCCAGGCAGTCGGTCAAAGTTGACTGAATCTGCCTGGCGCTGGCGCTGGGCCGATAGATGTCCTCATCGGATCAATTTTGCCCTGCTTCTCAACACGGGAACGCAACCGTGTGCTAATTCGTTGCCGTCACACCGCAACCTTCCACCACACCTGTGTGCACGACGCTAGGGCCTCGCTTTCAGTCCCTTGCGGGAGTGATAGTCATAGAGCACCCTTTGTTGGCCCAAGCGCGTTTTCCCGGCGTAGTGAGATGGTGATGCCAGCACGTAGTGCCTTTTGTGGTTCGGCTGGTGGCCTCGCACGAAATCTGGTGACCGCTTGCCAGCCCAGGAGTGGTGGGGGCAGCGCTCCAACCGACAATGAACGCTTTCCAGGCCGGGATCCAGCTACGGTTCCCAGGGCACTGGGGGCGGTGCCCGCTGCTGCACCGGCCATCTTCCCCGCCACTCGCTCGCACCTTTGGGACCGCACGGCCAATGGCATCATTACGGTCGTTGATCTCAAGGTATGATACCTAGACCTTCTATATAACCATCAATCAGCAACAGCCATTTGCAACAGCCACTGACCCTTTGACAGTTGCCGCCACTGCCTTCTGCAGAGCATGCATGTGCAGCTGCACTTGTCGCCCAGCACCTGGACAGTGCTTTGGCGGTTGCAGCAGCAACTGGTGCAGCAGTGGGATGCTACAAGAAGCAGCAAGCCTGGCGCTCAGCTGGTAGCAATGCTTAGACCGGGGTGCAGCACCACTCGCGGACTTGCCGTGGAGCTGACCGTTGCACCACCCACGCACCAAGCTCCCACTGGAGTTGCTGTGCAGCTGTCATGGGGCGTGGAGCTGACAGATGCAGCAGTGATGCAGCTATGTGGGGATCTTGAGGTGGCATCCAGCCGCATGCCGGCAGCAGCAGGGCTTGCCAACCTTCTGGCGGCACGCATGTGCCTCCGTGCGGACACCAGCGGCGGGCTGGTTCTGCAAGGAGTGGCGGTCACGCCCGCTCCCATCTTTGACTTCAAACCGCTGCTGTCGAAGCAGGTGGCTGCAGGGACGCTATCCAGCATGCTCCGCAAGCAGCTGCAGTGCCCCTTGGCTGCCAACACAAGGGCTGCAGATGCGGACTTGGACTTTGAGGCAAGCCGTCGTACTCAACCCTCCGGCCCATCCCTTTGCTTGCTTTGAGCCAGCCCCGGTTTATCCCTGATGCAGTGCTGGAGACCCTCAGGATCGACCTCCATAATTGATGGTACCTCTCGCTCCTGCAGGAAGGCTTCCTCACATTGGACCGAGGGCGGTCGCTGGTCCTATTGTCGTCATGTGATGTGGCAGCCTGCACAGCACCCCTGGTTGGTGTGTGGGTAGCGGCAGCAGCCGATATCAAGCACCCTCTGGTGGCTGCAGCATGCCTGCGCTACATGTGCAGGTGACTTGCTGCGGAACAGTGCTTGCGCCGCACCATAACTATTCGGCTTGTTGTCAGCTGGCCGTGTCCCTCAATGCACCACTTAGCTGGTTCACTCCTTCTCCTTGCAGCGCTACCTTCATTTGCCACATCTGCCAATTACTGCTGCCGCGCTCCTTTGTGCAGCAAGGCATTGGTAGACAAGGCATCAGGCGTGGGTCCTTTCCTGCTGCTGCTCTTCTCGCGTGGCAGGTCGGCCGTGCCGCTATGCTACGAGGTGCACGTCAGTTTGGAACGTGGCGCAGTGCCCCTTGTGGCTCGCCGCTTTAGCTCAGTATGGCACGCAGGTCAGGTATCCGCCATGCCTGTCATGCACGCTGAGCCATGCCCAGACCTGCAGCTGCCCGGCTGCCCTGTGGCGCTGGGCCGGCCGCCACCTAATACCCACCCTGCCCTTGGCAGCATGGGCCTCAGCATGGCCGGCACAACTGGCCCATGCATTGCAGCAGCTATGCTTCTCAGATCAGAGCAGATCAACTGCAGCGCTGCACCGCTACCATTGCCAGCGACAGCCGCGACGAGTTGGCAGCCACCATCAGCTGCCCCCCTGGCGGTGCCTGCCAGTCACGCACCGTTGTCTTCGCCAGCAGTTCGTGTGCCCACCATGCTGCTGCAGCATGTGACACATATTCCCATGCGTGGGGAGGCAATGCTGACTCAGGCCAGTGCAGCAGCAGGAAACGAACCTGCACGGTGTGTCTTAGCGGATGATGCAGCTGCAGCAGCCCCAGCCAGCCTTACAGTGCCCTCTACGCTTCAAGCCTTTGATGGGGCCTTGCACCACAGCTCGCTTCATGAACAAAGTCGAGGCTCAGATGGGGTTGGCCTCCGCAGCGCCGTCATATCCCCACCAGGCAGCCCACAAGCAGCAAGCACCGCTCCGCAGGGTCCTCGGGGTCCGCTTCCCACTACACAGCCTCCCACACCTCTTGCCAATACATGTGCCAGTAGCAGCGGCGGTGGTGATATAAGCAGCCACAGCAGCGGCAGCAGCAGCGCAGCCCGCATCAGCAGCCAGGCTGCTTGCAAGTGCAGCAGCATAGGGGATGGAAATGTGGCTGCTGTTTTGGGAGCCCCGGCGCATGCAGATTGTTTGGAATCACGCAGCCTACCCAGCTCGGCAGCATGCAGCAGCACTTTGTCCGCCTCACACCAGCAGGGAACTGCAACAGCAGCAGCAGCAACGGGCGGTGATGTATTGGGTGCTCGGCAGGCACCACATGCACAGCTGTCACACAACATGCAGCCCCAACATGAGTTCCTAAGTTACCAGCCTTGGCAGCCAGGCAGTCAAGCTGTTCTGCCTGCAACAGTCTTGGTCATGGCAGCTGCTGGCAGCAGTAGCGGGCAATTCGGGGCTTTATTTCTGCCGCAGTCAGTGCCTATGGTAGCCAGCGGGCTTTCTTGGGGGCGTGAGGTGCCGCACCAGCCGGACTTTGGCAGCATTGATGTGGCCAGGCTGCTGCAGGAACTGGCCGCGCTGCGACAGGAGGTGAGGCGCAGCTTGCGAGCATGGCTTTGCAATCATTTCAATTGGCATTGATCTTTGGCAGGGCTTAGACAATCTGGCCTAGATATTGAATGCTGTTGCAGGTCATGCTACTGCGTGCCCAGGTGCAAGCCCTGCAGCTGGGGTCTACTGTTGCAACGGCGGGGGCAGTTAATCCGCCGATTACCCACGAGGAGCGGCAAGCTCAGCAATCACATCAAGAGCAGGTGCTCCAGCAATGTGCGCTGTCAACATCAATGCAGCATCAAGCAGAATCCACAAAGCAAGAGCAGCAGCAGCAGCAGCAGCCGCAGCAGCAGCAGCAGCAGGAATGGGGTGCTGCAGCAAGGGATGCAGCACAGCCAGGTTCTGTGGTGCCACCTGCTCCTGCTGCTGAGCCACAAGAGCAACCTTCCAGCCTGGCTTTCCTTTGGGAGCCCAGCTCAGCAGTGCCCTTGGCCGGAGTGCATGCAGCTTTGCCACCTGGCGACCACAGCTTGGACTGTCGGTCGACAACTGCCTCCGACGGAGCTGCTGCTGCTAATCATGGCAGCCTGCAACCATCGGGCTGGGCAGAGGCAGAGTCTGAGATTGACAGAATGATTGCAGAGGCGGAGCTTGCAGCCAGCGCAGCATCATGCCACGATGCAGTTTGTGGTGTTGATGACTCTAATGCCTCCCAGCCTCAAAGTCGGCAGCAACCTGAGCAGTGGCTAGGTGTGCCAGAGATGCAGCAGGAACATCACAGCAGCTTGCATGGACCGGATGTAGTGCCAGCACCACGGGTAGCTCCCAAGGCAGTGGAGAGAGTGCAGCAGCCATCCCCAGCTGGATCTTCAGGCGTGTCGGCTGCCACTGCTCATTGTTGCAGCAGTCATATCACACTGGTGGTGCCGCCCGCAGCAGCTCGGTGGCTCGAAGACGCTGAGGAGGAGTCTGACGAGGATGAAGAGCTTTTCCGGAAATATGGGCTGCTGGTGGGGTGTGGCACGAGAGGCGCCTCATGGAGCGGGGTGCCTGCTGCCCTTCGGGCTGACTATGGGGGCTGAACCTTTGCAATGACAACTGACCGGATCAAGGAAGTTGCATGCCAGTGCCGAGGGCAGCGGGGAAATCCGCAGTTTCTGCCTAAGTGTTGGCAACCGCCGAGTTTCTGTGAGTACCCAGACCGGCTGACCTCTCACCCATCCCTGGCATGCGACGGCATATATGAAACAAAATAGTTGCAATTTCTCTGGTTAGTGCAAGTTGAGTTTCAAACAGAACTGTGTGAACGATAGCGGGCAGTAAAGGGACCTGCCCTTTATCCTTCCGCCAAGCACCGCCATGCTGGCGCCGTCGTCACGGTGACATGTGTCGAATCCGTCACAATGAGGCGCTTTTGCGTCTCTTTAGAACTTACAACGTTTGATCGTGCGCATAACAATGCACGCTGTCGCTGTCAACTGCCGTGCGCCGTGCGCCCGTGGTGCCCATGTGGCGGCACCAGTGAGCCGGAATGCACGGCTAGTAGTGCGTGCACAGAAGCAGCCTGCGTCGCTTGGTGAGCATCGGTAACGCCATCGCTTGTGCCAGACCTTCCGCGCCCTGCAAGCTCGCCTGTGCCACCACCAGCGGAACAAGAACATTGCGCGTGCCACCAATAGCTGTGTACAGGCGGTCAAGCCGGAAAAATTGTGGAGCAGTGCCCCCCAGGGCCACGTTGCTGGCGGCAGCAACCCCCACCGCTTGCTCCCAACCTGCGACTCCACTCCTTTTCTGCAGCGAGTGTGGACGATGCCAACGTCAACCCGTATTGCAGCTTGGATGCTGAGGGCAAGCGACTGGCCCCCATGACCCTTGGAGAAAAGGAGCAGGCCTTCCTTGAGGCGCTGTCGGTAGGCTGCTGCAGCCCTGGTGCCTCCGCAGCCCAGCTGTTACCCAAAGGAGTCATTCGCTACAACACATTTCTTGTGTCAGATGGCTTCAGACTTGGTGGGATGTTGTGAGGCATCCGTTGCCGGCTCGCGCTGTGTATCAGCTCTCGCAAACTCTTGTGGCGCCCGCTTTGCCTGCTGTGTTCTACCGCCGGTTAAATGTTTAATGTGTGATGCAGGCATTCTACTACGACGGCAAGCCAGCCATCTCGAATGAAGAGTTTGACTTGCTACGCGATGAACTGCTGTGGTCAGGCAGCAAGGTGGCGGTGCTGAGGTGCGAGCTGAGAGAATGTGGAGAAGGATGCAGAGGGAAGGGTTCCTCGCCTCTGGGCGGAAGTTACAGCGTGCACAGCAAGCAGGCCTTGACTGCATACAAGTTTGTGCCACTGTGCATTTGCTTTCCAGCCTACCGGCCTACTTAGGCTTGTACTTAACACCCCGTCCTTCGCCCCCTTTTTGCTTGCTGCAGTTCTGATGAGCAGCGCTTCCTTGAGGCCCAGATTGCGTACAACAAGGGCAAGCCTATCATGCAGGATGCAGACTTTGACAAGCTGAAGCTCAACCTGCGCCGCTCCGGCAGCATCATCACTGCGCAGGGGCCGCGCTGCAGCATCCGCTCGCGCAACATGTACAGCGATGCGCGCGTGGACTACCTGCGAATGACCGCAATCAACATCCCTGCAGCGCTGCTGGTGAGGATGGGATGCAGCCCGCGCAGGCAAAGCAGGGGTGCTAAGGAGCAAAGTGTGGCATGTTTAGCCAGGGAACATTGCCCTCAGGCCTCTTATCAATCAAGTGCAGCAGCCAGCAGTGGCCGAGTCACCATGCCATCCATCACAAGTTCCTGCTTCTAATCGCTTGCCCTTCTTACCCCTTGTCTGCCCCTATTCACTGCCCTCGCTGCCCCTGCACAGGTGCTGGGTGGCGTGTTCAGCGTGGACGACCTCACCGGCTTTGAGATCACCAAGCTGATTGAGCTGCCTGAGCCATATGGCATTGTCATCCTGTGGGGCTTCCTCCTGCCCACCGTGTATGTGCTGGCCAGCAGCCTAACCAACCTCGCCTTCACCGATGCACTCATTCTCAAGGCGCCCTGCCCCAACTGCGGAACAGAGAACGTCACCTATTTCGGAGATATCTTGACCGTGTCAGGTGCGTGGATGCTGCTCGTGTCGGCCTGCAAAGCTTTGTGATTGTCCTGCCTGCAAGCTTGTTCAATAAATGCACATGAGATGCACATGCACATGAGTACAGCCATTCCCGCCTTTAATTTGTCTGGATTTTGTTTTTTATGCAGGCAACCGCAAGAGCAGTGAGATCAAGTGCAGCAAGTGCCAGAGCAGCCTTGTGTTCAACGCCGAGACGCGGGAAGTGCAGTGCAAGGAGGTGAAGGCGGCAGCATGAGTGGTTGCCGATAGATTTATCAAGTTTGGGCCATGGAAGTGTAAAAAGAGCTGCTGAACTGACAGTGTTTGAGTGTGCAGCTTTATAGCCGGCTGCCTGTATTTGAACATTTCCCAACTGGTGATCCCTTAGCTTTTTTGCGCTTACACTTTTTGGCTGATAGTAAGACAACTCCATTTTTATTATTGTACAGCCCACTCCACTGCTGTGACGATAGACCGCATGTGCCCCTGGGTTGGCCGCTCTGGGCATGCCGCTCCTCAGGCAGGACAGTGAGCACAACAGGGAAGAGTCCAGTTGTGGCTGCTAACATGTCGCTCACTGACAGCAGCAGGTGGCGATGCAATGACTTAGGGTAAGCACTGTGCTGTGTAAGGCAGCAATGAATCATCGCTGTCATTATGTGGGCAGCAGAGGCAAGATATGGCAGTAAGTCTGCAGCTTGAGACAACAGGCAAACGACAGACTTGCATCAATGCTGCTGGTTAGAGAACACAGGAATTGGTTATTTAGTGGCAATATGAATTCGAACAGGTTGGGGGTCAACACTGGCAGTTGGCCAACAAGAAGCAGTCTACCAGCGCCACCAAAGATCCAACGCAATGGCTGCCTGACATAGAAGTCCGTGGATTTACCTTGATTTCCAAATGATGCCTCTACTTTACAAGCAGTGCAGTTCATGAGTGCATAGGCTGTCCAACGCAGCCTAGCTTAAGTCATACTGGCCGCATTCGGACTCTCAAGTGCTCAGCTTACAATCAAAGGCTGCCGAGAAAACAGGTCAAGTGCAAAGAATGAGGCTGACACGGCAGGTCCAGTCACAATCCGTCTCCGCTGCGATATCACTTGCGCATGCGCAGCAGCTTCTGCCGCTTCCGATGCTTGTGTTTGTTCATTTTCCGTTTCCGCTTCCGACGCACGCTGTCTGCCCGCCACTCCTGCACTGGGGCAGCCAGCACAAAGGTTGATGCACAGCTCTCAGGTGATGGAAAATCAAAACAGGAAAATCAGATCAACAAGCAGATCAAATCCTTTTAGCAAACAATGTGACCAGTCACCTGGACTGGCGCGCTAGGCTCTTCCATTTGTTGCTGCGTCGCCCAGTGCTGAGTGGCACCAGGCCACACGCCGGGCAAGGGCACAGGCTGAGGTGCTCGGCCGGCCGCTACAAAATCCCCGATAAGGCTGATGGGCTGCTGTCTCAATGTTGCCGCTGCTGCCCATGGAAAACCTGCAGTAATGACGGCCCTCCTTATGCCAATCAAGAGTACCGAAAGGTCTCCTGGGAGGCGGCAAGTGACAGTACAGTGGCGGCGAGGGGGGTGACCAGAGCAGCTCAACACTCATTGCTCCCGCTTCGGCGCTTACCAGACATTGCATCGCTGCGATGCTCGGATGCTAAGCTAGAAGCCAGCAGCGCTGGGCTCATTGAGGTTGCCGATGATGCTGCCACGGGCTCAAGCGTGGATAGCGCCCTACATCCAAACAACCGGCTGGCTAGTCTTGACGCCACATTACGATTCATAGCCTGTAACGCCTTGGGTTACAAGCAGACAGTGACGCCCTTGAATGGCCGCCCCAGGCCCCTGACGTGTAAAGACGAAGTGCCACTATGCTTAGCAATTCGTAGCCTCGCAGGATGCTGCCGTTGGCCCAAAGAAAGCCAGGATGATGTGGCAGGAGGTAATCCTTTAACGCATCGCCGCTGTTGCGCTGTGCGAGTACATCAGCGCATTGCTGGCTGTCATTATCATGTCTCGATAGAGCGGTCGGTTGCTGTTGTTGCTTATGTCGAGTAGGCAGCTCTGCAATTGCACCTTATGTTGAGCAAGCTGCGTTTTACAGCCGCCACAACGGTGGTCAGGCCTATGGTGACCAGTGCGCTGCAGCGGACCCAACTTGGGGTGCTGCCCGTGCCCTGCCGCTCTGCGGCCATACCCGCCTTCCGCCTGGCACAAGCCTGGAGCCCCCCAGCGCTCGGGGTGGCATTGGGTCGGCCTATAGCTGATGCTGGTCGAGGATGGCGTCAGTATGCAGCCTCTCAGTTGCAGCAAGCACAGGAGGCTTCCACCGCCAAGCTGGAGGCTCCTGCCATTGCTGCACCCCTGGAAGGTGAGCGTGTGCCTTGACGTTTGCATCCCGCCCAGCAGGCATACTCACCTGAGCAGGCAGCAACAAAGGTCATGCCAGCAATCAAGAATCGCTGCTGTGGCATCTCCTCCGTGGCAACAGAGTAATGCCCACCAGGCCTGACCTGACCACACAACAAAGACAGCTTCCGTCCATCCCATCGCCTTCCTCCCTTGCCATGCAGTCCCCACCGAGGCGGTTGTGCTGGACGTGAGTGGCATGAAGTGTGGCGGGTGCAGTGCAGCAGTAAAGCGCATTTTGCTGCAGCAGCCGCACGTGCAAGGCGCCGCAGTCAACCTGCTGACTGAGACGGCGGTGGTGACAGTGGCGGTGCCGCAACCGGGGCCTCCCGCTGAGCAGTTGGCAGCAGCAGCCGCTCAGGTCCTCACGGACAAGGGCTTCAGCAGCACTCTGCGCAGTGCTGATGACAGCGGGGTGGCGGGGGATGCTGCGGCCCTGAGCCAGCGCAAGGAGCAGGAGCTGAAGAAGAGGTGGGCAGTGGCGGGTGCAGCGGGTGTATGTGTGTGGGGTTGGGGGGTCTTTGCCTGCTTGCCGCCACTGCCCCTCGCCCTGGTGACCTGTCGAACAATTAACTTTTGTGTGGAGTGGTGCATAGCTTGGTGCGACAGTGGAACCCGCAGCACAATCTTGGCTGCAGGCATGCTGCCAGGCCCAGTCAACCATGCACACAAGTCGGTGGATGAATTCAACAGTTGCGACTGATGCACGTGTTGAGTGCCCCCCCGCTTCTCCTGTGCAGCACCCGCAACCTCGCCTTTGCCTGGGGTTTGGCGCTTGTGTGCTGCACCCACCACATTGGCCACTTCCTGCACACCCTCGGACTTCATCAGTTTGCGCACACAGGTGGGTGGGCGGGCGGGCTGGCGCGGGAGGGGTGGGCGGGCGGGGGGCGCATGGGGTTCAGCGTTGGAAGCATGGCACCTGCTGCCGCAGTGCTGCTAGACCTGGTGCCTCCACACACACACAACAACACAGCCAAGCACTTGGCAGCCAATGATCAAGTGCGTGCACGTCGTGCCAAGGCTCACCTCGTCTCTGTTGCCACCACACGCCTGCAGACCCTCCTCTCCTCGCTTTACTCACAAGCACCCGCACCCCACCCCCGCCGCCACTGTCAACCATGCACTCTCTCATTTGCCTGCAGAGCTGATGATGGCTCTGGGCAATTCCTGGGTCAGTGGCGTGCTGGGGGCAGCTGCGCTTCTGGGGCCAGGACGGCCCCTGGTGGTGGACGGGGCGCTGTCGTTGGTCCGGTGAGATGTCCTTGCACCACATTGCGCCAGTTCCGACTGGCGCCGGGCTGGGCTCAGCTGGGGCATTGAATGGGCCTTCTCTTCTTGAAACAAGCCATACTGGTTCAGCTATCAGGGCGCCTTGTTGCTGCTCTTGGCAGACAGTCTCTGATGCACCCATGCCCACCACCTCACGCTGACATCTTGCTTGTTTCTCTTGCACATGCTCCCAATGCAGCGGCGCCCCCAACATGAACTCCCTCATTGCCCTGGGAGCCAGCACCTCATTTGCAGCGGGCGCCGCCTCGGCGCTGCTGCCCGGCTTTGCCCTGGACCCCTCCTTTCTTGAGGAGCCGGTCATGCTGCTGGCCTTTGTGCTGCTGGGACGCAGCCTGGAGGCCAAGGCCCGAGCCGCCGCTTCAGCAGACCTGTCGGCACTGGCCAGCCTCATACCCGACTCCACACGTTTGGTGCTGGACCCCGGCGCGCCGCCACGCACCGCCTCAGCAGCTGCGGCAGCCACGGCGGCTGTGACTGGAGGCGGCAGTGCGGCTGAGGAAATGCTTGTGCCCACGCGGACCGTGCGGGCGGGTGATGTGGTGCGGGTGCTGCCGGGCGAGCGGGTGCCGGTGGATGGAGTGGTGATCAGCGGCAAGGCCTCAGGTGGGTGGTTGGCGGGGGTTAGGGGGAACACGTGGGCCACGCAAATAATGCTGACTGGAGAAGCAGAGGTGACAAGCATGTGTGGGGCATAAGGCCGGCAAGCTACCAATGAACGACATCATCCTCAACAAGAGGTGCACCCTGCCCTCCTCTTAGTCTGTGGTTGGCCCACCTGACCTGCCTGACAGCCGCAACCAGCACACCTTCCTGCCACGTCCCAGCCGACACTCCTCTCCCACCGCCCCTAACTGCCCTCCCCTGTACTAAAATTGTACTTCACCTGCAGTTGATGAGAGCATGTTGACGGGGGAGACGCGGCTGGTGCCTGTAGCTGAGGGCAGCGGTGTTGCAGGCGGCACCCTGGCTTATGAGGCGCCCCTCACACTCAGGGCCACATCAACGGGATCAGCATCCACACTAGCAGGCATCGGCAGGTGGGTGGGCGTTACAGCCATGCATGATGTAAGCTTTGCTCGATAGCTCTGTGTCAACAGGGAGGGCACCATGCATGCTTGCCTTTGCAAACCAAGGCTGCAGAGGCAGCAAAGGGCGTTGTATGGGTGCATCACTTGCCTTCCATCCACAGCACACGCCGCGCCGCCCCC
>JAAMXP010003376.1:1475-15399 GCA_019693395.1 Ettlia oleoabundans | reverse complement strand
GGTGAGGAGCAGGCCGCCGCTGCCGAGGAGCAGCCGCCCTTTGTGGATGAGACAATAGAGCGGGCAGCGCTAGAAGCAGGGCCGGATGTGGGTCAGGTGGAGGGCGTGCCAGAGACATCTGCACAGCCAGAGGCAGAGGCAGATGCAGGACAGGCAAAGGGTGTGGCAGGGGCAGAGGCAGAAGGGGCAGCGCTGGAGGCTGCGGCTGGGGTCCAGGAGGAGGATGAGGAGGAGGGTGTGTGTGAGGAGGAGATGACAGGGGCTGGTGGCCAGGTGGCCGAGCTGGCACGCCAGGTGGCAGCAAAGGAGGAGGAGGAGGCGCCTGCAGGTGGGTGGGATAAACGTTGCCACCCACATGCGGCAAGCCTGGGCTGGCAGCAGAGTTGGTGTCATGGATGAGGCTGTTGGTTGAGGTGGTTGTAGTTAAGGCTCTTGTTGCAGCTCATCAGCCCTTCCCTGCTCGGGTGAATCCCTCACCGCGACATTTCACCTGCCCACCTGCTTGCCCACCTGCTTCTTCTGGCTCCGCAGGGGCAGCAGAGAAGGAGGAGGAGGAGGCGGAGGGGGAGGAGAAGGGTGAAATGGAAACGAAGGAACAGGAGGAGGAGGAGGAGGTGGCAGCAGCAGAGCCTGCAGCAAAAGAGGGGGAGGAGGAGCAGCAGCCTAAGAAGCGGACCCGACGCGAAGCTGCTGCCAAGCCGGCAACAAGCGCCAAGGCAGGAGGCCCCTCCAGCCAGGGCAAGGCCAAGACTGCAGCTCAGCCCCGTGGCAAGGTAAGCCGGGCAGCAGCCAAGCCGGCAGCAGGCAAGGGCAAGGGTGCAGGGGCAACAGAGGACAGCGCTCAGAAGAGGACACGCGCCCCTGCCAAGCCACGTGGCAAGGCGACAGCTACAGCTGACAGGGGGAAGGAGGAGAAGGAGGAGAGGAAGAAGGCCGCAGCGATCAAGCGCAAGGCAGCAGGAGAGCCTGAGGAGGCACCGGCACGGAAGCGTGGGGCGGGGGCCAAGGGCAAGGCTGCCCCCAAGCCAGCAGCAGACAAGCCTGCATTTAAGGGTGCCACTGCACGCACGGGCAGGGCTGCAGCTGTACAGACAGCGGCTCAGAAGCCCGTGGCTGAGAGCACAGCAGCAGTGAAGGGCAAGAGCAAGGCTGCTCCCAAGCAGCCGCCCGCCGAGGAGCCGGCGCCCCAGCGGGGTGCGACAGCCAAGGGCAAGGGGGCACCTGAAGCGGCAGTGGAGAAGCAGGCCGCAAAGGGAAAGACGGCAGGAAAGCCGGCTATTAAGAAGGTGAGGCTAGTCAGGAGGGTGGCATGAGAAACGCCACACCCGTGCATGCTGCCCAGCCAGCAACAATTCAGCCCGAGTGCAGTGTAAGAGGGCTTCTTGTTGCGGAACTTGTGTTCTCATCTGCAGCGCTCAGGCTTGGGCGGTAGGCAGGGCTGCCTTGTGGTACCCCCAGCTGACTGAGTTGAGCTGGAGGGCTTGTTGCACGCTCTGCAGGCTGCACCGGCCAAGGGCGGCAAGGCGGCGGAGAAAAAAAACGTGTGCAGGGTGCGCAGGGGCATGCTCTGCACCCTGCCTGCCACGCATGTAGCACACTTGTTCACGAGGTGGCTGCTGCGTGCAGGCTCTGTGGACGTGTGTGCTTCACTGCCATGTGGGACATATCAACAGCTGGCGCGGGCCAAACACTTTTGCCTGCCTTGCTATCCGTCGTTCGCAGGAAACCAAGGTGGTGCTGCCGGCAGCTAAGAAGACCACAACCACCAAGCGCGCAGCACCCAGAAAGGCTGCTGCCACCAAGCCAGCCGTGGTCAAGAGGGAGGCACCTGCCAAAAAGGCCGCGGCCAAGCCCTCGGCCTCCAAGCCTTCACGCAAGGCAAAGTAGTGAGGGCAACAGGCTGAGCAATTGCGCGCGCAAGCTCACCAGATGGAGGCAGCCAGGGCATAATCTGCAGCAGCCCAGCAGCCACCACGCGCCGCAATACTGCCCGCAGTGCCCATTTAGCTGATGCCTATCACCTGTCCAGCTGCCATTCCACAGCTGGCAGCAAGGCAGCTCACATTGGTGGCCCAGCCAGCAGTTCACCCCAATGCAGTTCACCCCTTTGCATCATTTTGTGTGTGCCCATTTTCCACGGTGCCATGTAAATACCACCTGCAACTGAACTGTGCTGCGCTATGCCATGACCGGGGATAGTGAGGGCCTTGCCTCACCCAACTGAATGTACCACTACCACCTGTAAGCCTTTGTAGGGAAGCAGACAACTCACAGATGAGGTTATGAACCATCGGTTCAGGAGAGGCAGAAAGAGCCAGCGTAGGGAGGCAAGGAGGACGGCCAAGGGTGGGGTGTTGGTACTGAGGTTTTGCTTGCACTTCAACGTTCACCACAGGCAGGCGGCACCTCCAGGCCCGCACTCCTGAGGCTCTGCTCCAGCTGCTGCACCCTGAGGTGCAGGTGCAGGTGGCAGACCTGGCGCTCCAGGCTGGCCTCCACAACGTGCCGCACCACCTCACCAAGCACGCGCTGCTGCTGCGCCTGCTGGGCGCTCCTGTCGCTGCCGCTGTACTGCCCCTGCGCTTCTGCTGTGACACTGCCTTGCTGCAGGCGCTGCTCAATGCACGCGTGGCGCTCAGCCTCCACCTCGCACACTGAGCGCCGCATGCCCACCAGCGCCGCCACCAGGTGTCGCTGCTGCAGCGGCGGCGCATGGGGCGGGCCATGCTGGACAGCGCTGTTGCTCGCAACACCCAGACGCTCCGCTTCCAACTGCTGCGCTGCCCAGCACTGCTCCACACGCACCAGCTCCCGAATTGCCGCCGTGCCTGCTCTGCGACAGACCTCTGCCAGGTCAGCGCCGCTCATGCCCAGGGTGGGCTCACCCGCCAGCTCAGCAAGATCCACGTCAGCATCCAGTGGGCAGGGGCGCAGGCAGGAGGAAAGTATGGCCAGGCGGGCGGGCTGGTCAGGCAGCGGCACCCTGAGCAGCTGGTCTAGGCGGCCGGGGCGCAGCAGGGCGGGGTCCAATGCTTCGGGGCGATTGGTGGCAGCAAGAACAAAGACGCCGCCGCGGTCTGCGGGCACGGGGGGAGAGTGTATGCCAAAACTGTAAAACCCTTATCAACGCCTCGCCTCCGCCGCACCCTGCTATATGTGGCCAACCCCAGCTATTGTCCCGGGTAATGCCAGCTGGGGCAGCACCACCGCTGTACCCAAAGCACCAGCACGCCCACATGACCATTGCAGGCAGCACAACATATCAGCATGCCCCGCCCCCACCCCCGCCCCCTTGCACCCACCCGCCATCCCGTCCATCTCCACCAGCAGCTGGTTGAGCACGCGAGCAGCCGCCGCCTCCCCTGAGGAATTGACCCCACCGCCACCGCCACGCCGGCATGCAATGGAATCAATTTCGTCGAAGAAGATGAGGCAGGGGGACGCCTGCCTGCGGCACACAACAGGCGCAAAAGGGAGTGGCACAGGCACAGGCATTGACGTGTGGGTAACTAAGCGGAGTTGGGCTCAGGGTGTGGTGGCAGGTGTGCCGCTGCTGCTTCCTGGAACGATTTTTGGATGTACAGGTATGTTTGGGAGCAGCGATTAATGGCTGCAGTTGTGCTGCCCAATGCTACAGGTTGCCCACGAGCCCGCCCCTACCCCCACCCCCACCCCCCTGCATGCACGCACGCACACCACCATCCACCCCACCACCTCACCACCCCACCACGCACACCTTACCCCACCCACCTGGCCGTTTCAAACACACCCCTCACCGCCGCCTCAGACTCCCCCAACCACTTCTGAAGTAGCTCTGGGCCCCGCACAGATATGAAGTTGGCGCCGCAGCAGGCGGCGGCCGCCTTGGCCAGCAGCGTCTTGCCGCAGCCGGGTGGGCCGTAGAGCAGGGCACCGCGGGGCCGCGGCAGCCCATACGCCTCCAGCAGCTGACCGTGGCTCAGAGGCAGCTCCACCAGCTCACGCAGTGCCGCCTTGGCATCCTGCAGCAACGGCGGGGGCCATGGTAGGCGCGGGCACAAGGACACAAGCTGTGTGGCGCCACAAGTTGTTGTTGGAGGCTGCGGGGGCTCAGGGGGAAGGCGCGGATTTTGGGTCAGGGGGCAAGTGCCACATGCACGGAGGCTGAGAGGGTTGGGCGGGGGCACTGCACTGGCTCACCCTGGTGCTGGTACTGGTACTGGTACTGGTACTGGTACTGGTACTGGTACTGGTACTGGTACTGGTACTGCGGCAGTTGGGGCCTGCTGCTGGCAGAAGCCCACCACCTCACTGCACTGCTGCCAGACAAGACAAACTGAAGACCCCCCACCACCCGCTTGCCCCGTCCCGTTTGCGGCCCTCCAGGCTCTTGCGCCCCCTGACTGGCCCGCATGCACTGCTCACCTGCAGGCCGCCGATGTGAGCGAAGCGCGTGTCGGGAACCTCGGGAGCCAGGCCGCGCAGCACAGCGGGCCCAAGCCTCGCCACCGCCGCCTCAAAGTGCGCCGCCGTGACACGCAGGCCCGACAGGAACCCTGGGCTGTCCACCTCGCCCAGCCGTCCTGCAGCCTCGGCGCTACGTACTGCTTCCACACCGCACAGCAGCGCCGCCTCGCAGCAAACGGCGGTCACATGGCGCCCACATAGCCCCGCAGCCGCCCCGCCACACCTGCCAGGTCCACGCTTGCGTGCAGGGGCATGTTGCGGGTGCAGCACTGCAGCACAGCCAGCCGTTCCAGCTGGTCCAGGGCACCCAGCGCCACCTGCGTGTAGAGCGGGGTGGGCAGGCTGGGATATGCCATCCCATATGGAGAAGCGAGCAGGCAGGCAGGCGAGTAGGGTTGCGGTAGGCCTTCACCCTCCATCAACACCCGGCGCACAAGAAGCCCCACACCCCACATACCTCTGTATCCAGCCTGCCCGCCCTCCTCAGTGCGGCATCCACCGCCTGCCTCCTGTTGGTGGCCCCCACCAGCGCCACGCGGCAGCGGCTGCGCCTCAGCTCATCCACCGCCGCCAGCAGGCGAGAGGTGGCGGCGCGCTCGTGCTCAGAGTGTGAAGTGGCGCGACAGGGAGCCAGCGCATCAAGCTCGTCCAGCAGCAGGATGCACGGCTGCTGGGACTTGGCTGCGGGCACAACATGCAGTACAGGGTTGGACGGAGGCGGGGGAGGCAGGGATCACTGACGGTGCTGCATCATTGCAGCTCATAAACGACCTGGGGACTGGAAGTGGTGCGCCCACAATCGCAGCTGAACAGAGGACCGGAGGAAGTTGAGAGTTGAACGGAGGAATGGTTGTGATGGGTAGACGGAAGGAAGCAGTTCTTTTGCATCCTTATCATAAATCCATGCCAGCGCATATGCATTTAAAACCTAGACGGACACCCAAGCACTGCATCCCCTGCATTCAAAGCACGCATCTTTGTCTCACCCGCATTGAATGCCCGTCGCATCACCATCTCCGCCTCCTGCCCCACACACTCGCCACCATTGAGACACACAATGGGCAGCCCTGCCTCAGCAGCCAGCGCACGCACAAGATGGGTCTTGCCGCTGCCTGCAGGGATGGCACACAAGGACAGTTGAACGGGGGCTGGGACTGGGGGGGTGCCAAACATGTGGGGTGCAGCGACAGTCAACCGCTGAGGCATGCCAGTAATGCCAGCATTGCCACAGCGATGCAGGTGAGTTTGCAAGAGCCCCAAGCTACAAAAAGGGTGCTCCCCCTTCCCTGCCCTGCAGCAATTCAGCAGCGTTTGCGGACCTGGGGGCCCATGCAGCAGCACACCGTGTGCCACGTTGGCACCCAGGGCTGCAAAGAGACGAGGGTGGGCCAGCGGGTATGCCACACGCGTCATCAACGCCTCCTTCTGCCGCTGCAGGCCGCCCACCGCCGCAAACCCGGCGTCTGACGCGTCACCTGTCAGCAGCGCGGCACGCAGGCGCGGCCGCTTGGCTGGCACTGAGGCAGGTGCCGTGGAGAGTGGCCCTGTTGCCGCCGATGCTGCATGTGACCTGTGATGCTGAGTAGCTGTCCCCAGCGTGTCACGACCATCACCCCACCGCCGTGCTGCCAGTTGGTGCTTTTCGCTGCTGCCGCCAGCATGAATATGCGCAGCATCAGCAGCCTGCTGGCCCTTAAGCACCCAGGCGTGGCAGCGCCAGTCAAACACCCACCGGCTCACATGCTCCCCATGCACAGCTGACCCCGCAACTGCGGCTGGAACGCTGCCATCAATAGTGCGCCCCACCGTTCTGCCAGCCCAGGCTTTGTGCCGTAGGGCTGATCCAGTGGGCAGGCTGCCCACCGTTGGGCTGGGCCCGCACTGCTGGTGCAGCTGCTGGTGCGGTGCAGCAGCGGGAGTGGGAGCGGGAGCGCTGTGGCGCAGGGGTGCACATGTGCCTATTGGGATGGCGGTCTTGCCGCTGAACCGTGACTGAGACTTTGCGCCCCCCACCGTAATCAGTCTGTCTGCAGGCTGACCAGCTGGCGCAGGCGGCTCCTGCAGACTGCTGGCTGGGCACGCCAGCACTGACGCCGCGGCGCCTGCAAACCAAGATGTCTCCGACCACCTGCGTGTGTCCAGGGCATATATGTGTTGATCGCCTGCGCCCAGTGGCGTGCTCATAAGGAATATAATGCAGCGGAGGACCGCCGGCTTGCTCACCACGACGCTGTTTCAGTGGTTGAAGCCATAAATACTTCTATTCCGTTGAAGAATTAGGTTGAGTGAGCAAATCATATGGAGGGTTTGCTCAACACAAGGATCCTTTGCCGGCAAATGGGACTTGACACCACCAGCTCAGCCAGCGTGGCAATCAGTCTCTCTCTCAGTGTTGTCCAGTCATATGCCAGGTAAGAAGGGGCGAAAGCTACCTACAGCTGCAAAGAAACGATTAACCTACAGCTCTCGTGTTCCACGAACAAGCCAATGGGAGTGGGAGTTGTCGGACTGCCCTGCCAGCCCCTCTGCTCACAGGGCCGCCGTTGCAGCTCAACGTGTTGTAGTGGAGGTCTCGCGGCGCCAGCTGCATTGCATCAGCAACCACAGCTTGAGCACCAGCTGGCCCCGCCACGCCCGCACCTCTCCGGCGCGGTTCCCGCGCAACCCTATCCAACTCTAGGCCGCGCCCACCTGCTGAAGGGAGGCCTATTAGCAGCTAGTGGTTTATTGCTGTCCTTGGCGGGCCCGTCACAGGCTATTGTAGCTGTGTCGACGGCAGCGCAGGCAGCAGCAGCAGCAGAGGCGGTTGAGCCGGCATGGGCTGCTGCCGCCGCATCCGGTGCGTCCGCCTCTGCCGAGACCCTCAGCAGGGTGCTGTTACGCACCCTAGCTGACTGTGAGCTGGCAGTGTCGGTCTACCCCGCCTTTAGTTACAATGCGGCGGGAGGGGGCGGCAGCGGCAGCGTTAGGCAGGGCGCTGACGGCCTGTTGCACCTCACCTTTGACCCTGCCAGCCTAAACATACCCACCATCAACTACCAGCACGCTGCGATCATCGGCATCCCGGTGCCGCCACCTCTTAACATTGCAATCCTGCCGCAGGTGCTGCTGGGACTGATCAACTGGTATTGAGCTGCATCACAAAAACCTACCCTTATACTGCCTATGCTGCCACCGATGAGCTCGTGCTCCGTTAATCTCCGTCTGACCTTCACCTGTTGGGCTGCCCATGCAGCGACTGGAAGGTACCCTGGATCCCGCCACGGGTCGCATAGACCTTGATTTCAAGGTGAGCTCGCCTGAGTAGGGGAGTGGTCAAGATGGGGTTGGCATGATTGGGCTGACGGGGGGGAGGATGTGTGGGCACTGGTTTGCTTGCCAACATCTGTTCCTACAAACAGCGCGGAACGGATCTCATTGCGCCATCCATTCAATCTCGGCATCCACATGTATAACACACACACTCCCACATGAACCTTGTGTCCTATTTCAGGCTTCCTTTGAGTTCACGGCGGGCCCGTTGTACCGCGCCGCCCCTCTAACAGTGGCCACCACACTCACCACAGAGACGTCAGAGGGGCCGTTGCGCAGTGGCACAGGGCAGCGACTGCAGGCAAATGGGCGGGCACGGCTGGTGGGCGTGGCGCGGGTGCCGCCCACTGAGGACACGTTCCTAAACACTTTCTTAATGCTACCCACCGACGCTCTGGCAGTGCTGTCAGCAGAGCTTAGCTTCTCCTGACTGCTTGACAGCAAAGAGGAGGCTGGCATGGTGGGATGTCGGCAGCAGCGGCAGCAGCCCTGTCAAATTGCGCACAAATCCATGTAGCTCTCGCTGCTGTATGAGTTATGATCCTGACAGTTCCAAGTAACTGTTGAACCTTGTGGGTCCCTGGGTTCATAGTAAACCGGTCAGCGTAGCCAGCCTCACTTCATTGAGTTCATTAGTCCTAGTTACAACCACCACAACACCCTCACGTCAGCACGCGGCCCTTCTCGGTTTGCCCCACGCGAAATCTAGGGGCTGCGTGATGGCTACCAGCAGTAGGACACGGCCTGTGTGGGCAACTTCCTCAAGAGCTGGTCCAAGCCGCAGCCAGCCTGCTGAGCAACGAGGACAGGCGAGTGCACTGGTTGAGGCTTTGGCAGGGGCATTGATCGAGCATTTAGGGCAAGGGCTGCCCGGGCAGTCCCCGTTGTCTTTCCGCTGAGCGACACAAAGGCCAATCTGCGGCTGCAGCCTTGGACCATTCCACCCTCCACTGCACCTTCTTGTTCTGCACGTGGCATCTTGCTTTGGAAGCAGGCTTGCTTTCTTGGGGACCTCGGCAGTTGGCTTGCCGCCATAAGGGCTGCGCCTCACCTAATGCCTGTGTCAATGCACTCAATGCTCCACTGCTGGAGGTGCTGGAGCTGGATGATTCACACTCATACTCCCAAGCAAGGAGGATGTCGTGTTTGCACATGACAGGACAGCCGGCAGGCTGGGCAGCTTTTGCACAAAGCGGCGCGCGTTGTGCCTACCTGGCCTGTGCGGCTGGAGGGCTTTGAGGAGCAGGTACTACCTAGTAGGAGGGTTGGTTTCTTGGTGTCTTATGGACATGATTGCATGCAGCACGTTTTAACAGCTTACCGCGACAATTTTAGCGAGCATGTTCCTGTTCCCTGCTTGCAGCCTTACCTACTGATCAGCACGCTACTGTTGCTCCCAGACAACCTGCGCAAGCTGGATATCAGGGCCCTCTCCTGTGGGGCCTGCTGGCAGCAGAGATTCGCAAGCTTGGAGACCTTCCACCTGTGTGTGGGGCCTGGCACTCTCTTCTTCGGCCAGAGCACAAGCGAAGTGGCGCCAAGGCTGAGCAGCCTGCAGTTGGATGGCAGGTGCCAGCGCAGGTACAGGAGCAAGCCCGGCTCTGATGACAAATTGGACGACCCAACTGTGCTTGAGCTGCCAGCTGGCATTCATCCCTTGCTGGGGGCAGCCACCCGCCTCACAAGCCTGGAGCTGAACGTCAAGTGGTCTAATGGCGTGCCAGCAATGTGCAGCATGCTGACGGCCCTGCAGCAGTTGAGGTCAGGAGTGAGGTGGTTGCAACAAACTTCATTCACCTGCCAAGAAAAATCTGTGACCCAGGCTGCCTGCCGCTGCATGCAGGCTGAACAGGTGGTTCTGGCTTGATGTTGACGCCCAGGCTGCATTGGCAATGCTGCAGAGCATATGTCAGAACTTACCAGTGCTGGGAATCCATGCTTAGGGCGTCCATGCTTATGAAGGTCACCATGATGGCACCATGATGGCTCACCCTTCTACCGTCTTCAGCCAGAGGATTACGAAGCAGCCTTGGTGCAACTGTCAGAGTTGGCGCCTGTGGAGGGTCCCATGCACCTCCAGCTGAAAGGGGCTGCTGCTCGACTTCAGGTAGCTGTCAGCCTTGCAGCATCTGATTGTGGACCCGAGTGTTTTTGAGTATCACTAGGGGAACGCCGTATGTCCCCCCAATGTCCCATGTGTTTCCACTGCCCAATGTCCCTGGGTGACCACCAATGTCCCGTGATAATGGACTGGGGGACGTAATTGGTCATAACAGGAATAGCTGTGGGACGTACCTGGACTTCCACTGTGGATGGCTGAGGTAACCTGTTGCTGTGCTCATGGACCCCTGAATATGTTAAGGTCCTTGGTCAAACCATAATCAACAATCTTCACACACCAGAACAACATATATTGCTTGCAACCAACAGCACCTTGGGGGAACATGCTGCCATTGGTGAATACTGGCTGCCTGTGGCGCCAAGATCATCAGGTGCACGTGTCGCCAAAGCTGAATCCCTGCATCATAGTAAGAACATTGTTATGTTACACAACAATGTATGGAAAACGTCCCACAGCTCATTGGTCGCATGATAGGTCAATCTGCCTGAAGGTTGTTGCTTGATGCCCAAAATAACTATCATGAGACCAGGCACGGCTGCGACACACCTGAACTCCAGCGATAGTCAAAACTTGCTGTTCCTTCAAGCTTTTGCCATTGGCCAATGATTGCTAGCTTGGGAGAGGTTTGGGCACTGCATTTGCATAAGGGGTGGTAGGTGCAAGGGGGTTCACATGGTTGAAACGGGGCTGCCAACTAAGGGCACCATGACAAGGCTTCAAGAACATTGCACGTTACGGGCAACAAGTCAACCACTCCTGCCTGGATGAAGAAAATTGAGCCGAGCACGGGACTGGTGGCACAGGACTCGATCAAAGTCTAACGCTATCATATGCACTCACTTGTTCGGCACGCTAGGAGCAATATAGCGTTGCTCAGATATTAGCCGATGTAATTAGCTTGTGTGGTGCCTTTCTGCAAGGGAGGGATGGGTAAAGCAGAACAACAATGCATCGCTCTGCCTGAGCATCAAACACAGTTGGCTGGTGGCGGCACTTGGCGGCGGTCGGCGACCAGCACCCCTAACTGACCCCTCTCCTACGGCAGCCGCTGAGAGGCACTTTGGAATACTTGCCTCCGCTTGCTGCGAGAATCGTGGCGCGGAAGCAGCAGTCTCTCGGACAGCTCGAGCAAACGCTCGGTCTGTGGGGCGCATGTCGCCGTTCGGCTTGCAGCTATCTGTTATTAGTATAAGCAGCAGAAGCGAACTGGACAGCGCTCCGCAGCCAACGACTTGGCTGTCATGGTGCCAGTCCGTCCCAACAGCGGCGTCTTCGCCGCCAGCTTTGCCACGCGATCTAACGGCTTCAGTAACGGACCGCGGGAAACAAACATGCGCTCAGATGTGCAAACTTGTCGTGCTCCAACTTAGTTGCAGCAAGGCCCCCTGGATGAACGACACGTGGCAGCAGCCGAGAACGCTCTGCTGGCTGTATCCAGCCTCCAGCAGCGTTATAAGCTGCTGCATATTCAGCTGCCAGAACGCCCAGGCGCACTTAGGGTGAGGGCTGTTTCCGCGTTGAGTTTGGGGGGTGATCGGGGGAACCTGTTCCCCACACGATGTTCCCAAGCGGTGCGAGATTCCAATGAGAGCCACAGGAGGCCTGGCTGACAGGACTTTGAACGACTCGCCTGCTCACAACGGCGGTGACGGTGCGGATGAGGGCTTGCCAGCTCGCCACGGGCGGGGAGGCGCTAGGCGGTGACCGCGGGCCGTCAAGGAGGCAGCTGGGACGCGTTGGCGTGCACGTCTGAGCGGCGCCCGCCGGTATTGCTGGTGCTCCAGAGGGCGGCGCCGGCTATGAGGGTCAGCTGTAGCTGAATGCAGCTGGCTGGATGTAGAGGATGCAGCGAAGTTTTATTGCGGCGCACTCTTTAAAGGTAGGCAGGTCGGAGCGGGCGATGTGACGTGGCTGCGGAGCGTGCGCCGCACGGCACACTTGGCTATGCCGTTCCACTGCCTTGGATTGAGGGGAATTACTTGTGGTTGCTACTACTGTGCTGTGGGGGGTGGATGATGCATGCAGCTGGGTTGGCCTGTGGACCACCACCTGTGGGGCCTATGAAGACGACTTGCTATGGCAGTATCCTGGGTAGTTTGCAGCGGTTGTCGGTCGCTGAACGTCATGCGATGCTACTTGTATGGGAGTGTCTTGCCTGTATTTGCTGCTGATACTGGGGTGCTTGGCTGTGGACGTTGCTGTGCTGGGCTGTGAGCCCCTGTGTGTGCCTGGCCGAGGGCCATGGCTGTGATGGGCTGTGAGCCCCTGTGTGTGCCTGGCCGAGGGCCATGGCTGTGATGGGCTGTGAGCCCCTGTGTGTGCCTGGCCGAGGGCCTTGGCTGTGATGGGCTGTGAGCCCCTGTGTGTGCCTGGCCGAGGGCCATGGCTGTGATGGGCTGTGAGCCCTGTGTGTGCCTGGCCGAGGGCCTTGGCTGTGGTGGGCTGTGAGCCCCTGTGTGTGCCTGGCCGAGGGCCTTGGCTGTGATGGGCTGTGAGCCCCTGTGTGTGCCTGGCCGAGGGCCATGGCTGTGATGGGCTGTGAGCCCCTGTGTGTGCCTGGCCGAGGGCCATGGCTGTGATGGGCTGTGAGCCCCTGTGTGTGCCTGGCCGAGGGCCTTGGCTGTGGTGGGCTGTGAGCCCCTGTGTGTGCCTGGCCGAGGGCCATGGCTGAGTTGGGCTGTGAGCCCTGCGTATGCTTGGCCGGGGGCCATGCCCTGTGCTGCTGATTGTCGGGGTGCGGTGATTGGGTTGTGGTGTGCGCTGAGATCTGCGTGGGTGCACCCCGTTGTGCAGGGGAGATGTGCATGAGATGGGAGTTGCTTGCTGAGACGCTTCAACGCATGAGGAGGTGACAAAGTGGAAGGAAGGCATGAAGGTCCTTTGTTGGCCGGCATTGGCCGGGTGATAATGCTGCAGCAACAGTGAGTGCTCAATTGTTGGCTATTTGAGCTGTGTAACACATTGACGGCTTTCATTGACGTTCACCCAGAGGGGTGGTGGGTGATTGGCTGTAGCAGGCCAGGGCAGGGAGCATCGTACCCAATAGGTTGATATGATTGAAGATGGGCAAGCGTTGAGGCCGGGGGGGACAGGTGGCAGGCGCTGTGGCTGCAAATGTGGCTAACTTGGTGCTGGGAAGAGTGACCTTACTGAATGCTGACTTGGCCTTACAGGCTGGCAGAGCTGGTGCAGCGCTGAAGATGGGTTGCTGTTGTGAGATGGGGCTGCTGGTGCTTGTTGTAGACCGCAAGAACCTGCTGAGGTCGTTGCTGTGGCTGCGCTACTGGTGGTGGTGGTAGGCTGCCAACATTGGTTGGGTGCGAATTGCTGCATGGTGCCAGCAAGCTTGCAGTGAAGTTTATGTCGACTCTGGTGGGGGCTGGTAGGAACGTGGGCAGCCTGTGGGGAAGCCATGACTTCTGAGTACGGCACCTGTTCATGACACTGCGGTGGAATATATGCGCATGTGGCAGCCTGCTGGAGGAGCAGCAGGCCATGGGTGCATTTGTGAGTGAGTGCAGCAGCTGTCGTTGCTGCTGCTCTGGACTGTGGCGGCCTGCTGGTGGAGCAGCAGACCATGACTGCATTTGTGAGTGAGTGCAGCAGCTGTCGGTGCTGCTGCTGTGGACTGTGGTGGCCTGCTGGTGGAGCAGCAGGCCATGTTTGCATTTGTGAATGAGTGTAGCAGCTGTCGGTGCTGCTGCTGTGGACTGTGGCGGCTTGCTGGTGGGCAGCAGGCCATGTTTGCATTTGTGAGTGAGTGCAGCAGCTGTCGGTGCTGCTGCTGTGGCCTGTGGCGGCTTGCTGGGGGAGCAGCAGGCCATGACTGCATTTGTGAGTGAGTGCAGCAGCTGTCGGTGGTGCTGCTGTGGACTGTGGCGGCCTGCTGGCGGAGCAGCAGGCCATGTCTGCATTGATGGGTGAGTGCAGCAACGACAGTTGCTGCTGCTGTGGACTGTGGCAGCCTGCTGGTGGAGCAGCAGGCCATGTTTGCATATGTAAGTGAGTGCAGCAGCTGTCGGTGCTGCTGCTGTGGACTGTGGC
>JAAMXP010003375.1:0-17366 GCA_019693395.1 Ettlia oleoabundans | reverse complement strand
AGCAGAGCAGCAAGGAGCATGCGCCGGTCATGTCGTGCTCCTTTTTGGGTGGAAAGCTCTGTTTTGGTCATTCTGGCCTAACGCTTTATGTCCTTGACTGCCTGCCTGCCTGCCTCCTCCCTGTTTTCTTCTCTGTTGCAATACTGCTTTGCAGGGTCGACCCGACAAGCCCGACATCCGCGTCTGCCGCCTGCCCGACATCAAACGCAAGATGAACAACAGGCGCGCCAGCGTCAAGGATGGCGGTGAGTAGCCCCAGATGGCATATCAAATGCTGACTGCTTTGCTGGGTGCGTTCCTGATCAGCTGCTCGCATGCCACATTGCGCCCCACAACACACACTGCCAATGTCCCGCCCGTGCTTGATGCCTCCTGGTGATGCAGCCCCTTCCTGCGCTGGTCCCTGCTATCAATAGGGGTAACTATCACCTTCATTTCATTTCTGTCTGCTTGTTGCAGCTGGCAACGACGTGGGTGTGGGCGACATGGTTGATGTTGTGGACGGGCCCCTCAAGGGTCGCAGCGGCACCGTCAAGTACATCATGCGCGGCTTTGTGTTTGTGCAGACAAGGGAGGTGTCGGACAACGCGGGATTTATCTGCCTACAGGCGCGGCACACAAAGGTGAGACCAGCAGTCTTGCCAAGCAGCACTGGTGCTGCCTGACGGAGGGTGGCACGGGACAGCGAGCGTGCAGGATCCGACAGCCCGGGGTTCAAGTCCATGTATCCGCTGTTGAAAGAGGCACGAAAGCATGGGTGGATGTGGCGAGAGTGGTGGCTTCAGCAGGCAAGAAAACGAGTGTGGTGAAGGGAGAGATAAGAGCGCTGGTTGTGCATCCACCCACCCCATGTGCTGCAGGTGCGTGGCGGCAAGGGGCGGGCAATGGGCGGCGGCGTGACTACGACGCCAGGCCGCTCACCCGCTTATGGCGTCCTGGCCTCGCCCCATCCCAGCCGCGGCATGCAGCAGAATGTGCTGGCCTCGCCTAGCCGGCATTCTGGTCCGGGAGGGTATGGCGGTGGTGGAGGCCCGCAAGGCGTCGGCATGTACAGCGGTCGAGTGTCAACGCAGCAGGTGGGTGGGCCTGCACCTCAATGCCTATCGCAGCCTAGCGCCTTGCCGGGCAAAATTCACCTCTCCTCGCTGCTGTAACGCGTTAAGCTAAACTGTTGATACCTCTTTCATACTGCCTGCCACATTTGCTTTCTTGTTTTCGTTCTCGTTCTGCTCTTGGCAGGACAAGATGCTTGAGGGTCGCAGGATAACGATCAAGAAGGGACCGTACCGCGGCATGCGTGGGCGCATCATGTCTGCCACCGCTACCCACGTGCGCCTGGAGCTGGAGGCGCAGATGAAGACGGTCACGGTGGACAGGTGGGTAGCGTGGGGGGTGGATGGGTGAGTGGGAAGTGGTCTAGGTGCAACTGCATAGTGTCTGCACGCTTGTGCTGCCGTCGTGGTACTGCCTTGTTGCCTGCACTGTCCTTTTTGCGGTTTCTGTGTAGTTATTTGCGAAACAAGTATTCGCATAAACTCCCCATTGCTTGGGGTGCAGGTCCCACCTCGCGTTGGAGGACGGTGGGCGGCAGGAGGCAGCAGCTCGCCCCGGCTACAGTGCTTACAGCTCCGCGCCCACACCCATGGCAGCCGGCGGCCGCACTCCTTTGCACCCAGGCATCACTGCCACCCCCATGCACTACTTCTCCCACTCCACACCCATGCATCCTGGCATGACCCCCGGCCGCGAGTCGCTCACCAAGACGCCAGCCTACGACCCAGCTTGGGCCGCCACGCCTGCGCATCCCGGCTTTGGCGGAGGTGAGCTGGGAAGCAGTGTTGCTGCAGCCGCTGCTGCATAATGCGCTGGAGTGCTAGGCAGTGCAGCACAGTGCAGCGGCTTTGCCTTGCAGTCTCTACCAACCTGTATGTTGCCCCTAACACCGTGCACCCTGTCGATTGGCCAGCCCTTGATTGCACTTCTTTGTTTCTATGCAGGCGGCGGCTACCCCAACGCGGGCACACCTGCGTTTGCCGACACGCCTGGCACGGTCAACCCTTCGCCGGGTGGCATGGGGTATGGTGCGCAGTACGCACCCTCTCCAGCAGGCTACGCCCCCTCTCCTGCGGGCTACCAGCCCTCTCCAGCAGGCTATGCAGCAGCAGCAGGCACGCCAGCAGTGGCAGGGACGCCTGGCATGTATGCACCAGCCGGGACACCGGGCGTGTATGGCGCGGCAGACATGCCGGCCCCCACACCGGGCGGGCAGGTGGGCTATTGCGGACCACCCGGGGTCAACTACAGCCATTGGGAGGGCGTGGAAGTGTTGCTGCCCAGCGGCGAGCGTGCGGCAGTTCGCAGCGTGGAGGGTGGTACTGCCACCGTGGCGATTGGCAAGGAAGAAAGCGAACGGCAATGGATGTACCCAGCAGATGCACCCACCCGCAGCATGCCAGCAGGCGACATGCAGCTTGTAGTGCCTCAAGGCAAGGGTGCTGTGCGCATAGTCAGTGGCGAGTTTGCCGGGCAGAATGGCGAGCTGGTGGGTATAGACGGCGGCGATGGAATCGTGAAGGTGGGGGCGGAAATAAAAATATACCAGCTTGCAGACATTGGGCGGTTGGCGGCACCACCCAACCCGGTAGAAGGCGCTGCAAGCAGTGCACCGCCACCACCCCCGGCGTAGCCCTCACGCTCTTCATCGATTTCATCGCTTGCTTTCAAAACTGTGTTGCTGTTTTTGCTGTGTCAAAGCGGTTGTTTGCTACCATTACTCCTAGCCTTTCATTCTTGTGCGTGTGCTCTTCTGAGCTGCTTTGCTGTGCGCCTATTGAAGCAACACACTGTCAATTCCGTATGCTGCTGTGAGAGGCGTGTGCGATGGAAGGGTTGGCAGTCGGGCAAGCGCGTAGATTGGCATTCCAGCAGCATGGCGGTGTGCCATGTATTGGGGATGGACAGCAGTACTTCCACAATTATGCAACCCTTGAAATTCCTTAACATGCATGTACCACAGCAGTGTTGAGCCATCAAGGGTCACATGAAGGCTGCGTCCCTTCACCTCGTCCAAGGTTACTTGGGAAGACAGGTAGGCACACTGTGGCACCTTCTTGTCCTCATCCTTTCTTGGTCCCAGCCGCGTCGCCCGCTGGTGTTCGCTGAACCCAACCTCTAATGATCTTGTTTGGTGCAACCGTGACAGTCTGTAACCTGTGCAGCAGCCAAATGCGTGCATGGGCCGTTCTGGCAGTGTACGGTGCCCTCTTGGGGGCAGGGGAGGCCCGCTTGCTGCTGCAAAACAATCAATGCAACGATGAAAACTCCAACTGGGATTACTCCACCTGCTGGGCTGCAAGTGAGGGCCCTGTCGATCGTCTGCCTGCTGACAAGTGCCGCCACTGCTGTACATTGCCCAGTTCCGCCCTTCGCTTCATGAACTCTACTCTGAGCAGAAGTCGACTTTGTAATGCTGCGTGCCCCCGTGCAGCTGAGGAGACACCACCAATGGAGTCGAGCTCAGGTGTTGCCTACAGGGGTGGAAACTGCTTGAATCCGAGTGTGAAGCGGTACACCAAAGTACAAAGGCCCTACCCGCCAGATCGCACAACTGGTGCCTATGCAGGCCCTGCCGAAGTTGATGCGCTCCCACCCCGTTGGGGCAGTGACGAGCAGGCGCCTGGGCCGCTTGCTGAGCCTGTCAACCCATTCGTATCTCGAGACGTGCCTCCGCCCCTTGTGATGGCAGCCCAGGGCGCGTCCATCTCAGGCTCACGTGCAGGGGCTCTTGGATTTGCGACAGGTACGTAGCAAGCAGGTCTGGTGCCCACCGATGTGGCTGTGACAGTAGCATGAAGCTGTGTGCAAGCAGCGGTTGCAGTAGGCGTGAGATTTGAGCTCCTTCCAGCCCACCGCCGGCTTACAACGCGTCCAATGTGCTCAAAGGCTTTGTTTGCTGCTGCTGCAGGCGGAGCACAGGCAAGGCTGCGGAACGGCTCACTGAGAAAGCATCGATGCGCCAGTCAAGAGCAACTGTTGCGATACTAAGTGGCTTTCATGACCCTGAATGCAAAGCCATTATTCTAGCAGTCCAACCTGGTCAACCATCCACCTGCACATGTGCAGGACGTTCAAAACTTCAGGGAGAACGTCAAGGCTGGCTACCTCCCGCTCCCGACCGATGTGACTTTTGAGGGCATCGTGAAGGACTACTACTTTGACACCAACGGGTGAGCTACCAGACAGCAGAAGAGGGGACTTTGTGCAATGCGACTGCCAATGCGAAGCCAGCTCTCATGCCTGACAAGATGCATATATTCCGTCGCATTCTGCAGATTACAAACTTGCCGCTTGGTCTTTCATGTTGATTGCCGTCCGCCTGCTCCCTGCCAGCCTGCAGCCCCAACGCCAGCCAGGCATGTACGGAGCTGTTCTGCCCCATCTACAGTCTGGCAGCTGCACCTGATCCTTTGAGGGCGGCAAGCGCACGCCGTCGCACCCTCCTGCAGGCCAGCATCAGCGCTACCGAGCCCCAAATTTACATGGCAGTGGGTCTTGACTCGGGTGGGGTTGCTAGAGCGGCCAGAGTGGCTTCCGCCTAAAGCCTATTTCTCTTGATTAATGACTGTGCGCCTGCTGTTGAGGCACACACATCATGCAAGTTTGCAATGCATGCTTACAAGGCCGCCTTGCCCCACCTGCACCTGCTCACCAACATCGTCGGCCACAATTGTTCAAGCCTACTTGAGTTGTTTGCAATGTTCATGGCCCGCCTCCCTGCAGGCCTATCAGCCGCCAACTTCCAGCGCCCACGCCTTAACCTGGTCCTGCTGCTAGATGTGAGCGGCTCCATGTTGTCCAGCTTCAACACTTACTACTACGACTCCATCACTGGGGAGCAAAAGAATCTGACACAAGCAGGTTGGTGGAGTGTTGCCAACTTTTCGTGGCTGGCTGCAATGCAAGCAACTATCGGGCCTGAAAAGACATGCATGGCTTCACTTACATGCATCTTATGATCTTGCAGCCGTGATTATGTCTCAGCAGTCAGTAAGCAGCTGCCCCTCCAATGCTTCAGCCTGAGTGAGGAATGGTAAGAAGACTTGAAACTCTCCTATGCAGAGCTGAATGTCACCAAAATGGATGTTGCCAAGGAGGTGCTTTCTGGCATACTGGAGCTGCTGGCACCAGAAGATTCCTTCAGCATTGTGCTCTTCTCCACTGGTGCCTGTGCACCCAAGCCCTTTGGGACCACCAGCTGTGTAGACATCCCCACCCTGCAGGATAAGGCAAGGCCAACGCTGTTGGTAATGCTGGGCAGTGCTTGCTGCCCGTGTCGCAAGCCCACTCGAGACGGCAGGGCAAGGCCTGCTGTTCTAACAATGTGACTCACACCTTTCACTCGCTCGGTTGGAAACACTTGCTTATCACCGCAGTTGTACTTCAGCCTCCTTTCAGTCACTCTGTTTCACATCATGCAGATTACAGAGGATGTGCACGCCACCTCCTCCACCTCCCTTTCCGCTGGCCTGGACCTGGGTGAGCAGATGGGTCTGCTGACTCCGTGAGCTTGCCGCCTTCAATCGCTGACACACATGCCATCGGATGCATTTCTGTTACGTGAACACTGCTTCTCCCTCCCCGTGTCTCCTTGTGATGCAGCTACCCAGGAACTAAGGGGCTGCAGGCGGTGCATAGAGGCTGACCTGGCAGACACCGAGAACAGGATCGTAATACTCACAGACGAGCAGGCGAACTTTGGAGACTTCACAACTGAGGGCTTGGCGGCACGGTTGCGCAATAACGCCGATCAAAATATCTTCACCACCATCATTGGTGAGGGTGGGCATTGGATTAGCATCCTCCAGTTGTGCAACCGGGTTGATCCAACAGGCAGCTAGTATCACTTGGTAAGCAGGCATCCATTGTCAGATAGTCACATGTTTGGCTGCGACTGCCCGATAACAACGTAAGCAACCCTGCTGCTGACTGGCACGACCGTCCACAAAGGCACGCTGCAAGTTTGGTTTCAGCAACTGTTACAAACCTGTTGTCCTCAACCACAGGTGTGGGCCTTGATTTCAACAGTGAGCTCGTAGAAAGCACGAGCAAGGTGCGTGGCGCCAACTACTTCAGTGTCCATTCACCCGGAGAGTTCAGACGCCGCCTTGTGGATGAGTTCGACTTTGCAGTCAGGTGGGAAGGTGCTGCTGCTGGGGTGTTGTATGGCGATGCTGGATGGTGTGTCAACTGACGAATTGAGCGGGAAGCGTTCTTCCTGTTCAAGCTGCGCCAGGCTGCCATGCACAACCACAGCAGGTCAGACCCCTCCACACGCATTCAACAACAAGCCCCATCTGTTCCTGCAGCCCGCTGGTGTTTGACCTGGCCCTGTCTGTGGACCCCGGCAGCCTGGGCGCTGATGGCTGGAAGATACTGCACGTGTACGGCTCACCCAACCCCAATGACACCGCGCTTAACAGCAACGGCACACTCATGCAGGTGGGAGGGGTGCCAGGCTGGCAATGCCAGCAAGGCGGCAGCTCGCTTGTTGTGATTGCTAAGAGTGATTTGTTCTGGGTTTGGTTGTGGTGGCCTAAATACCTAACAACCTGCTTCCTTCCCCTCACAACCACCTCTGCAGGTGCACACGCTGTTCCCCTCTCCTCAGACTGAAGAAGGCATCAAGGGTGGTGTGGTGCTGCAGCGCATGCGCCCGCCCACTGCAGGCAATGAACCCCTCCAGCTCACTGTAACCTACACCGACCGCTCCGGCCAACAGTTCAGGTGGGACAGATGACCACGACCTGTGTTGAGATTGAGTCGTTGATGCATTGAAACGCACGATGCATGGCGTAATGGGTCCATTCCTGCCCTGCCTGCCAATGCTGCATCTGCTTTCCCCTGCTCTTCGCAGCTCCCAGCGCACAGTGGCGGTACCGGAGGAAGTGCTGCCCAGCGCCCCTGGTGCCTCCGCTGGCCAAAGCTACTTCAGCTCCACAGGCGTGCGCAAGGCGGTGCTGCTGGCGCGCTACACAGACATTCTGCACGACTGGTGAGCTGTGAAGCAGGCTGGCGGCCATGCTGGTTCGGTTTGTTTGCAATCGTCGTGCAAAGGCTGCCGTACCTGGTAAAAGCAGCAGCCGTTGAGTCTCACCCTCTTTTACCGATTGGCTGCAGGCTGTTTGATCAGTGGGCTGAGGTGGGCAACAGCACCGTTCCCATCGTCATCCCTGCAGACATATGCAGCAGCCTGCCTAACGACTTCTGCCCCGTACCTAGCAGCCTGTATGGGCCCCGCCGTCTCCCCGATGGAGGCTGCCAGCTTGAGCACTGGCTTGCACCGGAGGGCTGTCTGTTGCCCGCACCCTACCCCGTGCTTGTGCCTCTGCTGGGCCGTTGGGAGCGCCAGAGCGAGAGGCTGACTGTGAGTCCTGAGGCACGCCGTGCATTTGAGGTGTTTTTGCCCTACTTTGAGGCGGAGATGGCGGCAATCAATGACCCCACCCTCAGCCAGGAGGTGGACATCATGAGGAAGATCCTGGCAGCTTGATTGCCCTCATAGATCAATCCTAGCGTCACCTAGTGTGTTCCTGGAAGCTCGGGAAGTGCGAGAGGATGCAGGACTACCCAATGAATGTGGTTCACCATAGGCCCTCCACTTCAAGCAACCCACCGTCGACTGCCTAGTTCCCCCACAGAAAGACCAGCTGTACGGTTGCTTTGCAATTTTATTACTCACCACAATCACTGACTTACGAGCTTGTAAGGTGTCCAAAGTTTGCGTAAAAGGTGCTGAGCCTCCCAACTGCCTGCTGCCCTGCTGGCGGCGGGGACGCCAGCGCCTCCGTGGCAGCGGCCGCGGAAAGTCGGTTGTGCGCAAGTCGCTGGTTCGCCCTCACACCACGAACATCACACATTCAGAACACGCGCCTGCCCTGGAGCTAGCGAACCTTTGCTGATCAAAATGCGAGGAGTGGGCTGATCCGGCGGACTCCCTGGACCCTTGTCCCTGAGCGCATTATGGTGCTGCGATGGAGGCTTCCAAAGTTGCACGCGACCCAGCAGCTGTTGCTGAAACGGGCGTTCAGTGCAAGGTTAGCGCCGCTCCCGGTGCTGAGCAGCGGCGGTAGGCCAGCGCCACACTAGTCAGCACTGGCAGCAGCTCCTGCCCGGTGCTGGCAGTTTCTTCCTGACCATTCCATTGCAACCAGCGCCAATCGTGGATCGTTACCAAGCTTGCGGCACATACCCGTTCCTGCAGGACCCTGGAGGAGCATCGGCAGCGGTCGGGCACAAATGAGCTGCCTAAAGTGCTGGGGCCTTGGGATCTCGTCTTCATAGGAACTGGCAGCATCATCGGCGCCGGCGTGTTTGTGCTGTCGGGAGTGGCTGCCAACGAGCTTGCTGGGTGCGTCTTCCTCATGCCTGCATGGTGATGCCGGGGCCTAGATGGCTGCCGGAAAAGGGGCCAGGTGGGTGCAGCAGGTGAGTGGGGTGGTTTCCTAAGAAGCACAGGTTGGTTTTCCCTCTGACCACAATTTTGCCCCCCTGGATCCCCTCGGTCACCGCAAATAGGGTCCCCTGCACGGTCCGACCCCTGGCAGGGCCAAATTTCGCCACACACACAAACTATTTGGCGGAGAGCCCCCAAAAGCACTTGTGACTCTGCGGAAAGTTGGCCGGGCAACAGCGACTGTTGTGGATGGGCTGCACCACCTGTTGCTGTCACAATGCCAAGCACGCTGTGGTACCTTCTTCCCAATCTTAGTACTCGCATATCTGCCCCCTGTCCGTCTGTCTGTGTGCAGTCCCGCAGTGATACTGTCCTATGTCCTGGCAGGGCTGGCGGCGCTGCTGTCTGCGCTGTGCTATGCCGAGATGGCCGTGTCTCTTCCCATTGCGGGGGGCGCCTTCAATTACATCAGGTGTGTTGTGGAGCTTTGGCCATGGAATGGAGACTGAAACGCTGACTGCGAAGGATATGTCCTTAAAGCACGCATCTTCATTTAAAGGCTGCAGCTGTGATTTGCCAGGGCATGGGGCATTCCTGTAGGGGCGCAGCATTCTGCTGTATCGTTAATGTCACAATCCACCCTCCCAGTCTACACTCCCAGCCACTCCCGCTTAAGCCAATCCCCGTGTCTTCGTTTACATATGCAGTATAACATTTGGAGAGCTGGCAGCCTGGTAAGGGCATGTTTTCTGAGAAAGAGTAGTGTGACTGGCTTGCCACTGCTGTCTGCCTTTCAGCGCAGCGCTGGCGACACATGGCAGGCAGGCACAATGGCGGGCCTGCTGTTTTGTCCTGTATCTGCCAGCCTGCCCTCTCACCTCATGCATATGTTTGTGTGCTCTGCTGTGTCTCTCTCGATGCAGGACGGTGGCTTGGGTGAGCCACACTTCTCCATTCGCTCCTTCTTATGATTGGCACAGGGTCCTCAGCGGCAGAAGCAGCTGGTACAATACCTGCCGACATACTCTGCCGTTGCAAGACTGGGACAGCCTGCACCACGCCGCGAGTTCAGCGATGGTTGTAGGCTGCTTGTTGTGTGACAACCCATTGATGCTTGTATGTGCTTTGCTGTTCGCCGTTGCCCACCCCGCTGCCCACAGAATATGTGCCTGGAGATCACCCTGTCGTCGGCAGCGGTGGCACGTGGCTTTGCCTCTTACCTGGCCACCCTGCTAGGCCTGCTGCCCTCGGCCCTGCGTGTCTCTCTGGGACCCATCCAGCTAGACCCTGCTGCTGTGCTGCTAATATCACTGCTAACAGCCATCCTAGTGAAGGGCACCCGCGAGAGCAGCAGGTTCAACATGAGTGAGAGCTGCTGACTGGCCTTGCAGGAAGCTGTGCTGCCGGCTTGTTCGCCCACTACTTGCCTTTATCTTGACAATCACTGTACGCTCTTTTTGCGCATCACAGCGAGTGGTACATGGATGGAACACCTGTGATAGTGTCATCAACTCATGCCTCGTTCCTTGGGTGCATGGCACTGTTGCCGGCCCTGAGCTATCCCTGCTATCCCCCACCCTGCTTTCTTCAGTTGTATCTGGGCTCAACATCACCAGCATCGTATTTGTGCTGTGCGTTGGCTTCCCGCAAGCCCAGCCCAGCAACCTCACCTCAGAGGGTTTTGCACCGTATGGCGCAACCGGCGTGCTGTCTGGCGCGGCTGTGGTAGACATTGCTGCGTTATATGCTGGATGGTGGCTGCTTGGACTGATAGTCCTATGTTGCCCTTTGCTCTCCTGCATGTACTGGGCTGGGCACACCTGTCATATTTGTTAAGGCTCAACCTTTCCATCTGTCGCTTTCTGCGCTTGCAGGTCTTCTTTGCTTTCATTGGTGAACAAGCTGCGACATGATGGCGGTTGTACTGCTGCCTGTCTGCTGGCTATCTCGTCCGTGTTGCGTGCTGTCACAGGGGCTGCGACGAGGCAGTGAGGCCCACGCATGCCTGCCTCTCGTCCCTGCAGGGTTTGACTATGTTGCCAATGCGGCAGAGGATGCCAAGGACCCTGCTTCCGACATGCCTGTGGGCATAGTGGGCTCCCTGGGAATCGCTACCCTGCTCTACATGCTGATGGCACTATGCAGTGAGTGCTGCCAGGGGAACTGAAACGTGGTATTCTGTCGACAGTTGGCTTGTTGACCAGTCCCTGCTTGCAATGCTGCATGTATAGGGTGCGTGCCAGCCTTGTTGGAAACACAGAACCAGAGTTTGACACGTCGTCTGTGCCCCCAGCAACCCCTCAGCCATCCCCCGCCTGCAGTCGTGATGATGGTTCCCTACACAACAATTGACGTGAATGCCCCCTTTGCCGCCGCCTTTTTGGCCCGTGGCATGGGCTGGGCCGCCCGTATCGTGTCACTGGGCGCCATGCTTGGTGCGCTGCGTTAGCACAGCAGGAGCTGGCTGGGAGCTGCCACATGCAGAGCAGCCCTGACACAGCTGCTGCCGCTGAGATCTACCCATGCCACGGGCGCCTGCTCGCTTTCCTGCAACATGCGTTTCTTGAGGAGCTGTCTGGTGACACGTATCCCCTTATGTCAACCTTGCAGGCATTGTCACCAGTACCATGACTGGCCTCCTGGGCCAGTCACGCCTGCTTGTTGTGTTGGGTCGTGAGCGTCTGCTGCCCCCATGGCTGGCCACCGTCAATGAGCGGACCGGGACGCCCATCCAGGCCACAGTACTGACTGGTACCATGTCAGCAGTCCTGGCTTTCTTCCTCAACATTGGCACCCTGGCGGAGCTAGTCAGCATCGGCACGCTGTATGTGTTCTGTATGGTCTGTGGGGGTGTGCTGTACATGCGGCTGCACCAGCCAGGCAGCGGCTCAAACCCCGCGGTTGTGCTGGCGGCAATCTCAGGGCTGGCGCTCATGGCCTTGGGTGAGCGCATTGCTGGAGTAGTTCTCAGCATGCTGCCCCTGCCTATTCTGCAAGCACGGCTGGGCTGGCTGGCCTAATGCTGCTTGATCTGCAAACATGGAAAAGATTCTGCATGTTTGGCATGGATTTGTGTGCCAGTTGAGCTGCTGGAGGCAAGGTTGCACGTCGCATCACAAGTATCCAGTGATACCATCCCCATCACTCTCCCGCACTCTGTGCCTTGCAGGGTTTAGCCTGTCCTTCACCTTTTCTGCCCCTTGGATCGCCACAGCAGTCTTTTTGACGCTGTTTGCAGCAGCCATGCTTGTCCTCAAAGGGCTGCCAGTCCAGTATACACCACATCGGTTCCAAGTACCCTTGTTCCCTTTCACACCAGCATTGGGCATCCTGTTTACAATATATCTCATATGCTCGCTTGGGTGGCCGGCCTACGTGCGATTTGGTGTATGGATGGTGGCGGGTGTTCTAATCTACGCGTTTTATGGCGTCCACGCCACAGAACAGCGAGAGATCGAGCACAACAGGTAAGGCTGTGCATGATGCCACCATGTTGGATGCAGCTGAGATGCCACCTGGTGCTTGTCAAGAAACCTGCGGCAGCTGCTTGCAGCATGCTGCCTATTGCTCTGCTCGCATTTCATAATGGCAAATCTGCCTGCTACGCCTTCTAATTGTCTGCTGTTCTGCAGGCAGGTGCAGGAGAGGTATGCACTCCACAGCAGAGGCACCACAAACGGTTTGGAGCTGGCCTCACCCCGTCCCCTGATGTCACTGGACAGGGAGGGGTATGCTGGGCCCATTGGCAGCGTGGAGCTTGAGCCAGGCCTTGCAGCCAACAGTCAGGCGCATGCAGTGCTCCAGCAGCAGCAGAGGCAGCAGCAGCAACGCCTCATGGCAGGGCACCTCAGTTCGTCTGGTTATGACCCTGGGGAGGATTGACTTACATATCTGACACCCATATCTTTCTTCATGTACGTGCATGCTTGCTTCATGTGACTGGTTAGTGTGGGTGTACTATGTTCACTACTGGCATCTGTTCCTGTTCATTAACACTGCAACTCTTACCCGTACAGTGATAGTAAAAATGCTGTCTACTGTACATACATAAGTTGATGAGCGTGTTTAGAAAGAGAGACGTCATCAACTCATCGTGACATCATATCCTCCATCAGTCCTGCGGTTAGGACACTGAAGCCACGCCCAGTGCCGCTGCAGCTACTGCCCCTAGGGTTGCTCCACTTGGTACTGCTCCTGCTCCCGCTGCTGCTGGTGCTTCTTGAGCAGGCGGTAGTGGCTGATCTGCACCTCCTCCCCTACGTCCGCATAGTCACCTGCACAGCCAGGCAGGCATCAGAAGCAGGGCCAACATGCAGACATGTTGATGCGCCAGCTGGCAGGTGCAAGATGAACAAGGTTTCAATTCCCTTTATGCAAGAGCAGCTGGATTGTTACCACGATCCAAACAAACAGCAAAAGGAAGGTGAGATGAGGAATGGAATTTGCACAGTCGAAGAGCAGTGGGTAATCCCCTCAGGGAGGATCTGAGGACCCACACAAATACAGGATCAGGCCCCACCTGCAAAGCGCTTGGCGCGGAACTCCCCCCAGTTGATGGAGCGGTAGGCGGGAGGGTGCGTCTCGTCCACAAACTGCAGGTTGTGTTGGCGGGCAGGTTGTGCAGCCACCCTGGGTCACTGCCGACACCTATGGGAGCATCCTGTCAAACAAAGGTAGCACCCCACAGCCAGCAGTACATGGGGAAAAGCCCACAATAGCGCTGTCATGCAGTTGTGCCTTGCTGGGAACACGTGCCTGAGGCAAGGGAGCGATGTTGGCATCAGGGCGGGGGTTCAAGAAGAAGGGTGCACTGTAGCGCCGCCGCCCACTTGAAGCCAGCACGCGATGCACGGGAGCCTTGAAGCGGTCATTGGACAGAACCTGTGGCAGAGTGGGACAGTGGGCTCACAGCTCACAGCTTGAAGGACCCCTCCATCAATGCTTCACAGCAGAACAACAGGTGCCACTGCTCGCTGCCACCCAAGCCTGACACCTGTTGTACTTGCCTGGCACTGATCCCCCACATTTATGGTCAGTGCCCCCGGAATGGGCTGCACAAGCTGCCAACTGCCGTCTGACTTCAGCACTTGCAGGCCTGGCACATCATCTTGCACTAAGATGGTAAGGAAACCAGCATCTGCGACAAAAAGGAGCAGCATAACACCCCGCTGAGATATGGCAGCCCCAATATGCATATGCCTCACGCTGTTCCAACCCTCACAACATCACCAGGTTGCCGGACACTGCCATGACGATGCATCTGCCCCTTGTCACCTGTGTGGTGGTGAACACCCAGTAACTCTTCTTGCTGCTGCTGCTGCTGCTGCTGCTGCTGCTGCTGCTGCTGTGCCTGACACTGCATTGGGTGCTGCACGGGGTAGTAGTTCAGCCGAAGGAAACCGGTGTGCTGGCCCTGCAAATGCATTGCAACAAGAAACACCGTGGAAAATTATTAAACATCGTGCGCTACCATTCTTGCTGCCTGTCACCGCCAACCTTGCCAATCGGATTTGAGGGTCATGTTTGAAGGAAACGTGTATGGAGAACCAACCCCAAATGTTGATACCCGCTGGCTGCCTGCCCCTATTAGAGCTCGCACCTCAAACAGGTGGTGCAGCGCTGTACGCTCCATGCCAAGCCCCACACAGAATGCCTCCAGCAGCCGAAAAGAGCACCGCTCCACTTCAGCAAAATAGGCCATGACTGCAGCTCGAAACTCCGGCTGTAGGCCGTAACGATGTGTGCCGATGTGTACAGCCAAGGGTGAGCGAGCAGCAGCAGCAGCAGGGCCATAGATGGAGGAAAGGCTGAGGCTCGATGTAATCGAATAAAAGCACTTTGAACTTCTTAGGATCTTCCAGCAGTGCGCATTTCGGCACAAGGCACCGTACTGCAGATTGGTCACCTGGCCTGGCGGCCAGCGGTTGTGGCCGTCAATTGTGCGATTCTGCGCATGGTCTTCAGGAAGCTCTGGGTGTGGCACCCGCCCCACATCAAACAACTCCTTCAAATCCAGGCTCTGCCTGGTGAGCTCTACAGAAAAGACACCATGGTATCGCGGGGTAAAAAATGGTAGGATGCCTTCAATCAAAGCTACCAGGCTGGCCTGTCTGTGCTGATCGTGCACGCACCATCATGTGCAAACCCCATTGCATTGTCCTGGGTTCGTTTCGCCTGCACAGTCGTGGAGATAGAAGCCAATCAGGGGTAGGAGCAAACATTAGAAGCCAGGCCTGTCAGATAACAGCAAACCATGACCGCAGGCATCGTGGTTTCCGCTGGTTTCCGCCACCGCCTGCTCCGCCCAACCATTCACCTGCAGCTTCGCCTCCAGTGGCAAATCAAAGAAGCTGTGCATGGCCTTGATCATCCGCTCTAGCACTGCCGCATCGCTGCCATGGTTGATAAGCTGAAAAAAGCCCCACGTGGAAGACGCCTCTGCAAGCGCCTGTGCCACCTGCAGAGGCGGTGATCCTGTGTTGCCAGCAGCGAGTAGCTGCTGAGCGTCGATCACCGGCACCTCGGGCGCTTCACCACGTCCTTGATTCTGTGCGACGTCGTAAAAAGCGCCGGCAGTAGCCTCTGCGTCTGCTGTGGCTGACGCGATCGGCATGTTGCCGAAGAGACGCAGGCCTGGCTCGCAGCCTACGAGTACAGAGCAACTATGAAACCTACAGTATATTGGCGACGGAGGCCGGTCTGCCGGCGTTTGCAATGGCCTGCCTGGCGGCCAGGTGGCGCACGTCGTGTGCAGCAAGTCGACGGTAGGGTGCTACACTTGGGCTGCCAGAGTGCCACACCCAGCAGCAGCATTGCCGCCCTCATAATTCGTGTTTAGAAGTATGGTTGATGCTCCCAACCAGTGCAGCATGTGCCGTGTCCTGTGCAAGTGTGCACAACATGCATGCACACCCCGTCCCGACAGGTGGGCAGCGACGCAGGGATTGAGCACAACCCTTCCATGCTGATCATGCTCGATATTGTGTCATGCACCCGTTCCTGTGAATTTAATCCATCCTTGAATGGCAGAGAATGACTTTGCCCCAACGATTCTGCCGACAAAATCTGTAGCACCTCAGAGTTGTGGGCATCCTTACTACAAATGCGGTATCATGACAAGTTCAATCTCAAGGTTACCATAACAATATGCAGTTTGTCCAAGCACATCAAGGGATGTTGAAACGTAGCTGATTTATATTCCATGTGACATGGTTTTTTTGCATTCACAGATGCATCCAAAAATGTGGCGTCAGTCGGGCCCTGGAATCTTGTTTCCTTCCAGGTAGGTCAGCTCATGAATAGACGGACAGTATTTTGCCCTCGCTGGGAGCGCCCTTTTCACTCAAAACAACCAGCATGTACCTGCGAGCAAGCCAGCAGGGTTCAGCATCCAGGGGGCTGCGGCAGGGGGAGTTGCATCATCAACAGAGCAATGCCTCTGCACAGCATCGACCCCAGTAGCGAGTACCAGCAAGGGTGCTCTCACATGCCAGGTGGTATCAGGTTGCTGCTGGGGGGGGTTTCCAGTATCAGCCTGTCGTTAGTGTCAGAGGAAATGACCAGCCAAAGCGCACGAGCATCTGCATGGAGACGAGCGTGAAGGAAGTTGAGCAGGGATACAATCGCCGCGAGGGACATCAGGATGGCCACACGAAAGCAGCAGCCCTCAACCAGCATCCGAAAAGAGACTGCGTTCACAGCAAGCAGGCTGCATTGGTGCGGGAGCCATTCGGTTGATGGGGTGCCTGCAGCTACGCACCAAATGCCATTGAATGTGTGGCTGCACCAGTGCGGATGAGGATGGCCTTTGTGACAGGATCTGCCGAGGAGTAAGACACTTTCAGCTTGTCTCCAGGCCGCATTGAGTCCGGAGCAGACTTGATGACAGGGCGTGGGCCAAGCTTGAGGTATGGGGGTGAAAACACCTCTGCTGTGTAGTCATTGCTTACCTCTGAGCCGGCAGCAAGGACCTGCAGGCCAACGACACTTAAACCACGTTTACAGGCTGTGCACGTGCAACTGCAAGGGAGTAGGCTCTGCTTGGCAACGACAAACAAAGCAGCAGGTGATCCGTCACTGGAGCTGTGCCCCACTCACTCTGCAGTCCGGCTGGAGCAGGTGGATGGAGTGGTAAAGGCGCGGACGCACGGCCTGCTCCTGGCTGCCCATTGCAGACCACTTGTTTGTTACTGGGTCAAAAATGGTCGGCTCGTAGTCGTAGTCATGGCCTAGCGTGCACCGCGACTGGCAGTCATACTGTTTGCCATCTCTGAACTTGTAGAATACGGGCTCCCCATGCTTCGCATTGCTCCAGCCCTGCAGCACAACAGGCAATATGTGCAAATAGGAAAAGATGTATCGCGCCGATATCCGATGTTTAAAGCTGGTAACGGGCAAGCCTGCACATCAGGTAGGGAGGTATGGCTGTGCAGCACAGGAGCGCACCGCCTTGCCCTTAGCTGCCCCGCCAAATAGGCCAATGGTTCCATCGCACAGGATGACGGCATCTCCCATCACACGGCGGTAGGGCATAGGACCCACTTCCTTCCAGGTGGCATTGGCGCCGGCAGTCAGCTGCATGTGTTCCAAGCCAGTGAAAGAGGAGGGTGTGGGGTGCAGCTGCTCATTATGACATAGAAATGTGCGCAACAGGTTTGACAGCAACTCAGCGCTGTGCAGGCAACAGCTGGCCAGAAGAAAACACCACGGTTGTTGCCACTGCCAAGCAAGCAACCCTGCCCGTGCAGGACCCTCTCACGCCCGCCCTGCATTCTGACCATACCTCGATTACTTCAGCGGCATTGCTAGCAGGGGTATGCGGGCGGGCTCTGTCCTTTGAGCTGCCTCCTGCTGCAAAGAAGTGCATTTTGTTGTAGGGCGGGTGCAGCGGCAGTGGCAGGCCCAGACCTGAAAC
>JAAMXP010003367.1:0-20313 GCA_019693395.1 Ettlia oleoabundans | reverse complement strand
CGGCGGCGGTGGCCGCTTCAGCGGCGACGGCGGCGGAGGCCGCTTGGGCGGCGGCGGCCGGCTTTGCTGCAAGGTGCGGCCCACTGCCAAGCGGACCCACTCGTCCGGAACTGCATACTCCACTCCTGTGGGGTGAGGAATCATAACAGATGCAGGGAACCCAAGGCGACAGGTCAGCCATCATACATGCATAACTGACCATTCGGTTCAGCAACCAGCGTGTGGTTGCCTAGGGTAGCACTTAGCCAGGGGAATCTTTTGCGTTATCTTTGCCCCACGCATTTGCAAAGAAACAGGCAAAATAGACGATGTTGCTGCTGCCAGGTTGCTTGCTGAAGGAACCAGCAGGCTCTAGCCGGTGGCGACTTCCAGCCAATGGGGAGGAGGCATTTGCAGCTAGCTAGCGACAGCGGGAATATCGCCATCAGCAGATCCACCTGCAGCAGCCGGCAGCCATCTCACCCCCGAGGTTTCTCAGCTCTGCTGCCTTAGCCTGCGGAGTCTTGCCATCTGTGATGCTAACACTGTACAAGTTAAGCTCTGGAGCTATTGCGCGCAAGCCGCCGGTGCCTGCCGCCGACACCCCCGCCGCGTCTCTCTTAAGTTTGACAATCACGCCCGGCGGCTTCGTGGGTTTGGGCCCCACCTGCAACCAGCATCGTGGTTGAGTTTGTATTGCGGTAAGCGCAGGAGCACAGAGCAACAGAGCTGCTAGGGATCTGGCCAGCTGCTTGACCACCTTCAGAGCCACGCGGCACCGCTGCTGAATGGCCATAAGTTACCAGCAACGCACCGGGAAGCCAAAGACATGTCCCGAAAGACAAATGACGAGCATCGCCACCACAGCGGACATGTGGCGCGGGCATGTCATTGAGGACGAGCTCCAGGGCGCAGCTCCGTGCCGCTTCACTGGCTTGTATTCAAAACCGGCGGCGACACTGCTGGGCTATGGGAGTGGAGCCAAAGGCCGCATCCCCGGCCTGAAGATCCCGATGGCCCCACGCGCTGTGCAAAGGGGTCTTGCGAACGTTTGACTGTTCAGGTACTAGATTGCCGCTCTATTGGGGGCGCCAATGGCTGCGGACCTGCCACAATTGCATGCCAGCTGGCGGGCGCCAAGTCCTGGCGGTGCGGCAGGTCAGGGTGCTGATTCTTCTCCACCTGCCCACATACCGGCCAAATAAGACGTTGGCTGGAACGGACGGACTTCCAATAGCTCTATCTCGTCATTCATAGGGCTTAACCCAAACTATGCGAGCCGTTCCCCACGCCAAACAACACAGCACATTTCCACTGCCTGCGCAGCTGGCGCCTGTGCCTGTTCATGGTATTATCAGCAATACAAGCTGTCAAAGTATCTGCAACCCCCATTCCGTTCCCTGAATTGCAATGCCTGCCTGTCTGTGCTTAGGAAAGGAAATTGCAGCATGCTTGACACACCTTATTTACCCCTTCAGCTCCTACCGTGGCTGCTTCTGCCGCAGCTGCACCCCTGGCTTCCTTTGGGAAATACAACCCACTTTCCAGGATCTTGCAAACCACAACTCAGCCCCTAAATGTTTCCTTGCCAATCACTCTTCTGCGGCGCTTTACAGCAGGCACAGCCGCCAGCTGACACTTGCAAGCCCGCTACAAGCGCTGCTTTTGAGTGCAACGCCCCGTTGGCACCCAGCATGGGTGAAGCGTGGTGCCGCAGGTGCAGGCTGCCCCATGCCATGACGTCAAATCCGTCTTGACGCCGCTCCCTTTGCTGCTGCTGCTACCGCCCTTGCTTGCTGCCCGTGCTGTATCGCCTGCTTGATGAGCGCCTCAAGGTTAATGACGCCATTGGCCAACACCAGGCCCCTCAGTTCTGGCACAGGGATGGAGGTCTTGACCAGGAGCTCAGCCACCTGCAGGGGTGGCAGCACAGTATCGTGTTCGAAAGCAGTACAACTGGCCAACTGGCAGCAGCAAGGCTGCCGAGCAGCAACAGCATTTACTGCACTGGCCCGCAGATTTAGCGCCTAGCCTGTAGCATTGCAAACCATGCAACACCCAGCATACACCCAACAGCCAGCAGCACCAGCAACCAAAACCAGCAGCATCGGCAGCAGCTGCCTACCTCTGCATTCGTCAGCGTTCCTCCCGACGCTGCAATAGCCAGCGCCGCCGCTCCCGCCACATAGGGCGCCGCCATCGAGGTCCCCGTTTCTTTCCGATAGAACTGGCCGCTGTACAAGGTTGGAGGGCTCTCCTCCACGTTTCGGGTGATCCAGGTGGAAAGAATCTCAGTGCCAGGGGCGGCCACATGGACCGTGGTGCCGCCGTAGTTGCTGCACCAAAGGAAGGGATATAGCAAGCCATAACCGAGAAATGACGGTGGAGACGGTTTACCTTTGTAGTTGGGAGTGCATGGCAGAAGCAGCAAATTTGTCGCAGCGTGTCAACGCAGTGCACATCGCTGCCCCTTAGCACTAAAGCCAAGCAGGCGACTGGAGAGGGCCCTGCGGCCCAGCCCAAGTGGCTGGAAATCAAGGTGGTGGGCGAGTTACTGGGTAGCGAAACTCAGGACAAGCCAGTTACTCCCTGCCTGCCGTAACCAAAAAGAACAAAATAGAAGTAAAAGTCCAACAGTAGCCAGTCAGCCCCACCTGCTGTCACCTAGCCCGCCCGCCTCGGCCACATTTGCCACCGCCACGTTGCCCGGGAACTTGAAGCTAGCTGGGTAGATTGGCACCACATCATTGTCATTCTGCCAGAATGAGTTGCCGGCGGCACTGCGGGTGGATAATCACAGGAAGGTTGTGAGCGTGTGGGGTGAAGTAAGGAGAGGGAAGCAGGATTTGGGGTCCAGGAAAGCGTGCATAGCATAGAGGCCAGCGAGTGATACGACAACAGGCAAGGGACAAGCGGTGATAGGGCAAGGAGTGCATAGTGGCAGCATGACAGAGCAAAGCGGGGGGCAACACCCAGCAAGCACAATGCAGCACAGCGCAGCACAACACAGCACAGCGCAGCACAACACCGCACAGCGCAGAATGCGCCATGTACATGGCAGAACAGCACGGCAGAGCACGGCAGGACAGCACAGCATGCTCACGCTGCGAAGAAGGTTCCGGCTGCAGTACCGTCCCGTACCGCCTCCTCCAGCGCTGCATTCTGACTTGCCAGCTCAAAGGAGGTGTTGATAACCCGGGCCCCTTGGGACCTGCATTGAAAGCAAACAGTTTGTCCTTGAGAGTTGATATCTTAAGTTGAGGTTGATGTCAAGGTTGGAGGAAACGTTGCGGTCAGCTGCAGTTATTGTTGGCCAGCCTCAGATCAGAGTGGAGAAGACAGGGTCATCAACAACAGTGAGGCCTCGGGAGCCCTGACCCCACCCCAAGCGCCTCATCCAATCCACAACTACACCCACGCCTCCACCTTTTGCCCGCACCTGCACCATTGTATGCACTCCAGCACTTTGGAGATGAGCCCCCATCCAGTGGAGTCCAGCGCCTTGCAAGACAGGATGCTGGCCCGCCAGCCCACTCCTGTCAGGCCCATCTGGTTGTTGCCCATCTGCAGTTCAGGCAGCAAAGGCATGGGCCGGTGGCATGGGGTGGGTGGCAATGGCAGGCGGGCACTTGGCTAGCTCCCAAATGGTGGCGGGGATACTAGGTGCGCATGGCTATAGCAGGGTCAGCAGTGCATGTTGGGGTGCCAGGTGTGGAGCAAGCAGAGAACACAGTGTTACTGCCCCTTCAGGCGGCGGCAGGCTGCTGTCCATCTCCATGCTTGCTGGCCTCCCTCCCTGCCTGCCTGCCTGCCAGCCCGCCTGCCCTCACACTTGCCCTCCACCCTTTCAGTCATCATCATTTGCGAATACCCTGCCTTTCCTGCTGCCAAATGCTGCGTACCCTGTTGCCTGCCACAGCACACCACCACATGCCGGTGCCTACTGCCCTGCTCTGCTCACCGCGCCAATAATTCCCGCGATATGCGTGCCGTGCCCGCTGTCGTCGAAATTTTCGCGCTGCCATTCGGCTGTCATAGGCACAAGGTTGGGAGCTAGGTCAGGGTGGTTGTACTGCAACATGGGGAGGCGGTACCGAAGGTGCTGTCATTGGCAGTACGGTTGAACGCCTGACGATGCAGATACAACAACAGATAGCACTGGCTGGCAAGCGGCATTCTTTGCAGCAAACACGAGCGCTTCCCAACTTGACTTGCTGTGCTTGCATACAATTCTCTAGGGCGCATGCGTGCTGTGCTGTGCTGTGCTGTGCTGTGCTGTGCTGTGCTGTGCTGTGCTGTGCTGTGCTATAGATACGAGTGAAATGAAAACCACGTGCATATGCTCACCATAACTCCGGTGTCCACGATGCATGTGGGCACGGAGGAGGAGTCCACCCGGAGGGCCCAGGCACCAGGGGCACGGATGCGGTCCTGTGGGATGGCAGGAGGGTGGAGCAAATGTGGAAAAGAGTTGGGAGGTGAGCTTTGGCAGGCTTGAGACAGGGGGTTGGGGTTTGAGGGGTTGGGAAGTGGGAGAGTGATGCTATGCTGCATGCGATAGGTCGGCTGGCATGCGCGTTGCATTGTGGAAGGCGGCTAGCTGGTGCTGGCACCCGTTGGGAGGGCGGGTTGGGCTGCTGGGTCAGAGTGGTGGGTTGGCATGGGCACTTACACACTTTGAAGCCCCAGGTTGTGGCACTTGCGCCGCCTTGTCCCGCTGCCCCTGCCCCTGCGGCTGCGGCTGCTGCTGCTCCTTTCTCTGCTGCACCTGTCGCCGCTTTTGCTATCGTGTCGAAGCAAAGGCGACCAGGTTGGGTTCAAACAAAGGGCGGCGCAGTCGCTGACCCCTGACCGCAGTTGTGAGTCAACAGGAAGCAGCAGCGCCTCTCACCATGCCCCACTGGTAGCGGTAGAACTTGTCGTTTGGCCTCTTGGCGCCTGCCTGCTTCGGCTTGGGTGGAGGAGGTGCCAGGCCCAAGCCCGACAGCTGAGGGCCCGGCGGCGGCCGCCGCCGCTTGGGTCTGGGCATGGGGGGGCGCCGCTTGAGTTTCGGTGCCGGCGGCCGGCGGCGGCCGGCACGGGCTTGCAGCCCGCGCCCAATGGCCACATGCACCCAGTCGTCGGGAACAGCGTAGGCCACTCCTGCAGAGGTAATGCCAGTTGAAAAAGCCGGAGGCAGTTTGACCACCAGATCTCGTATTTTGAGATATGCAAGCAAGGAAGTGCAACCCACTCGGTGGCGACCAATTGAAGCGGCAGCAGCAGTAGGCGCCCTAACCCCCCTCGAGTATTCTGGCGGCGGCAGCAGGCGCAAGTGTGGGCGCAAGGTCCTTGCAGAAGCCGGACTCGCCTTCAAGCTTCTCCAACTCTGCTGCCTTGACCTTTGCTGGTTTGCCGTCCGTAATATTCACCCGATACAGGTTGAGTTCGAGAGAGATGGGGCGCGCAGTCCCTGTGCCCCCTGCCGAGGTGAAGACGGCATCAGGCTTAATCTTCACAATCAAGCCTGGGGCCGCGGCAGGCTTGGGTCCCAACTGCACAAACAAGCAACATGACAGTGTTGGGGGCTTATAGCAGCGCAAACCGCAGAGTCCAGCAGTCGCATTCCAGGTATAGCTGCCAAGCAGCTGCCGCGGCAGCGCCGTATTTCGGCTTGAAAGCTGCTCACCTCGAAGCCCTGCACCCGTCGTATCGTGCGTGCAAGAGCCAGCAGCAGCAAGGCGGCACATGTGCGCGCCGCCAGCTTCATTGCGCCAGTCCTGCCAATTTATGTTGGGTCTTAAAAGGAATTAACAGAAACTTCGATGTGTCAAGTTCAAAACTGGCGATGAGGCGGCAATAACAAAGGATATCAAGACAGTGGTTGGCGCTGCGGGGTATCAGAAAAAATGAACGAATTGCAGACTCAGTAACAAGTGATTAGACGCTACACAAATTAGAAGAATGTGATAACCCGCGGCTTGGGCAGCGCGGTAGTGCTTTGAGAGCAGTACTGCCAGACCCCCCAATTAGGAAAAGACGAACCATCAAAACCACCGAATCGCCAGTGAAAAGCGATTACACCGTAACAATGCCGCTGCACGTAGTCAAAACCTCTGTAACCAGTTTGCCACCTCCGTTTCAGCGTGCCGTGGCTGCGGGCAGCCAGCAGCGGCACCTTGCCGAGTGCAGCGCATCACCAGCATGCCGAGATTCCAGCAGGTGAGGCTGCCGTGAGGTTGGGCTGTGGTGGGGCAGGGCCCCTACGGCAGGCTGCCGCCGCCCACCCGCCAGCCGCGACCTCCTGTCTTACACAACATCCAGCAGACCTATGTCGATGTTTCAGCAAGATTTTTGAATCAATCAGTATCATCACATATATTGTGCCATGCTCCCACGCTGCAGCCAAGCAGAGGTCAGGCTCCCGCCTGCCGCCCAGCGTGCAGCACTGGCCGCCGCCACCTGGGCGCTTACAGCACTCCTGGCAGCTCCCCCGGCACTTGCAGAACCCCTGCCACCTGCAGCGGCAGTGGCATCCGTAGCGGCCACGAAAGTCGTAGCAGCAGCGGAGGCGGGTGCTGTGGCAGATGCAGCGGCGTCGGGGGATGCGGCGGCAGCTAGTAGGGAGGTGGGTCCTGCTTTTTGGCACCTCACCTGCCACTGAAGTGCCGCTGGATGGATTTGCCTTAGCATGGCATGCCGCTCTGTAAAGCTGGCTAGCTACCTGAGCCTCACCGAGTCCCAGCCTGTCGGCTTCCATATGTGCGCGGCGCTTTCATCGCATGATGGCTGTGACGTAGTTGATAGTGCAGCTGGCAGCTTGTGTAGGCAGTAGGCTGCATGGCAGGCACCCAGCCGTGCTGGTTCCTAGTGCTCCTGGTTGTGCAACGCACCCTCCGGACCGTGCTGCTGGCATTCTTCTACCTTTGGGGCTACCGTTTTGGTTTTTCACTTCTTTTTTCTGACATTGTGCTACGCAGTGCAGGCCATCATGCCTGTGTTCTTTGGAAACGTCTTTTTTCTGACATTGTGCTATGCACTGCAGGCAATCATGCCTGTGTACTTTGGAAACGGCTGCTTTTGGGGCAGGTGGGTACTTATAGGTGGCTTGGTTGGCTTGGTGGTTGGTGTTTCAGCCTGGCTGCTCCAGCTACCAGCCAACAAGCCTGTTATGTCCCAAATCCTTCCTCTGCTAGGCGGCAGGTTGGCAGGCAGGTTAAGGGCAGCACAGAGCCGATGCACCGCCCCGCCTGCCTGCTGTACAGCGTGCGGTACAACTCTCTTAGCACGTCATTGATGTATCGTCTCACCGGTTCACCGCACCATGCCGCCAGGCAGTACATGTCTCTCAAGACAGTGTGCCATACTGTTCTGCACACCTGTACCGCAGGCAATACGACTTTGCAAATACGGAGAAGGCGCTGGGGCGTGGTATGCCCGAAATGAGCGCTGTGGTAGGATATGCTGGTGGCAAAGTGGAGTCGCCTGCGGGGAAGGTGTGCTACTACAGAGGACCGAGCGGCTCAGGTGCGGGTGGCTGCTGTGATGTGCTGTGGTGTGATGTGGTGTGCGTGTGCTGTCGTGGGGGGTAGTAGTGTGGTGGAGCATGGTGTGGCCTGGCGTGGCGTCGTGTGTCGTGTCGTGGCGTGCCGTCGCCTGGCCTGGTGTGTCGTGGCATGGCATGGAGTGGGATGCATAACTACAAGCCACGCCCTCGCTATCTCCCCCTTCTTTACTGCTTCTTTTTCCACCCCACACATAACCATACCCACACCTTTGTGTTCTTTATTTTCTTCCTTCTGGCGGCAGTGTATGAGGAGCTGGGGCATGCCGAGGTGGTCCAGGTGGAGCTGCGGGGCGGGATGGATGAGGCCAAGAAGCAGTACGCCGCATTTGCAGACACGTACTTCAAGCAGGTGGGTTGCCCTTGATGGACGGGTTGGTGGCAGGGTGGGTGGGGCTGTGACACAGCGACGCACCCATCTGAGACTCACTCAAACATATAACGTGACAGACTCAGAGTCCCTGCTGCCTATAAGCAAAGCCAGCTACACAGTCTGACGCTTACGCTCCTCCTTGGACCCACCTCAAGGCCCCTCACGCCTTCCCTCCTTTCCCGATGCCTCCACCTCACACACTATCCCCACCCCATGCCCCCTTTCCTAACGCCTCCACCTCAGACACCATCCCCACCCCATCCCCCCTTTCCTAACGCCTCCACCTCACACACCATCCCCACCCCATCCCCACTCACACACCCGAGACCTGTATTGCCGCGTGCCCCGTTCCGCTGGTGGCCCCCCGTGCAGTTCCGCAAGACTCCCTTTGGCATGATGCGACTTGACCCACAGGATGCCGGCCCAGGTGAGCTGCCGCCACCCAGCCTGCAGACTGCCAGGAACCCACTCTTGCCAGTGTCTCGCATGCCCGGGGCACCTGCTCCCCTGCCTGCTGACCCTCAACTGCAATGACTGCTTACAGCACCGCACAGCAAGCAAAGTGGGTCCTGAAACTCTGCAATTTAGCGGGCACTTAGCTAACTGGATGCATGAAGCATGCGTGCCTCTCTGGTCACATGCCTGCCAGCTTGCCTGCGTAGCAAGCAGGGCTGTAGAATGATGGCACCATTCATCACCATGATACTCGTTGTTGTACATCCCTCTGGGCCGTGTACTGCACCGCATGCATCATGAAGCTGTACCGCCTGTCTCATGACATCGTACCACAGGCTACCGCAACGTGATTGGCCTGCCCGGCGGCGTGGATTCTCCCTTCTTCCCCATCCTGCAAGCCGCAAACGTAAACGGCATGCGCCTGCTGCCCGGCAACGGCAACATTTACGACAGCAGCGGTCAGCCAGCAGAGGGGGATGAGGTGTGGTGGCAGGTTGCGCCACCCTACGCTGTGCTGTGCCGTGCTGTGGTGTGCTCCTGTGCTTGGCCACCTTTATGCCCACTATAAGCTGCTGTTGGTGGGCTGGCAACTCAATCCGTTGCAGCCGCTAGCCAACCATCTACTGCTGCTTAGGCTTTGTAAGCTGCGACATCTGCCTGTCTGCCTGTCTGCTGCTCTGCTTGCATGCCTCGACTGGGGGCCCTTCAAGCTCATCCTGTCCTGCCCTGTCCTGCCACACCGCAGTTCAACACCGTGTGGGTGGTCGACTCCAACAAGCTTGCCTTCAACAGGGCGGAGACCTACCACCAGTTCCACAACGGCATTGGTGAGTGGGTGGGTGCCTGACTGGGTGGATGGGTGGAAAGGGCAGCACTGCGAGTGAGCGGGCGGGTGGATGAATGGCTGTATGGGTGGAAAGGAGGACAGCACCGCGGGTAGGTGGGAAGCTGGACAGGTGACCATCCATCCAATATGAACTGGGCAGGCACGATTGGACATGGTGCGCAAGCTTTTAAACACCCCTACACGCTCTTATTCCTTCCCCATTGCAGGCAAAGCCTTCCCCAAGTCATACACTCAGGACCTGAAGCAGGCAATGAAAGCAAGCGGCAAGATTGACCCTACCGGCTGCCCAGAGTACTTCTTCAATTGAGTATCCACAAAACAAACAACGTAACGAGTTCGTTAGGTTCCCTGGCGGTAAGGGGAGCCTTGGTTGCGAGCTTGATGGGGTGGTGGGCTACACAGCGAGCATCTGAGACCATCAGCTGGAGCAGTGGAGCACCAGATGCATAGGCGGGAGCGGAGGTCCCTCAGGCTTACCTTCAAATCCGATCATTTGTCCTGCCAGTTTTGTAAAAGGAGTTGCTTTTACCTTATAAGTAAGCTTTGATAAATTTTATCGCTGATTTATTTCCTCTCAAGTGATGTTTTCTGGTTCATAAGCCTTCGATGCTGTCAACGGCAACAACTGGCGCAGCAGCTGCAGTATTGGAGCACCGTGGCTAGCTACACCTGCTGCCGGGTGGCGTGGCAGCAAATACTTTGCTGTTGTGGCCAGGCAGCGGCCTCGGGGGCACAGCATACAGGCAGCAGTCGTGTCTGATTTCCGTGGGCCCTGTGTCGCACTTGTAGCGCTTTCTGGCAGTGCTGGGCAGCAGCACGGAGGGGTGAGAGGTGTTTGCAGCAGCGCATCCCGAGGGCACTATTTCCGTGTGGGAGCGGGCGCAGCGTGAAGCACAGCTGGAGATTGAGCGCTTGAAATCAGGTCGTTGCACAGCATCAGAAGCATCATTATGAACGCGGCACAGCACCTAGCAACTGTTGGTGTATCCCATGGCGAAGTTTTGGGAGTTGTGTTCTGGAGATGCAGTCAGTATCATTGTGTATGAATACATATGGATGTATTGTATCTTGACTTGATGCAACACTCGACAGTGACACAACAGGCACCGAGATAGCACCTACTGCTCCCTTCGATCTGGCAGTTCAGTGTGCAACCGACACCCAGACTGCTGAGCCAGTAAGCCATCTTTTATTTTAGGTATATGAATGTGCTACAGGCTCATTACTCACTTAACCAGCACATCAACCCAGTCACCCACAATTGCCAGGCGGTGACGGAACCTTTATGGTGGCTGTGCCGTGCTGCGCTGCGCTGAGGTGGCCGCCTCATCGAGCGGCGTTCGAAACCGGTCATCTGCCGACATTCTGGGATTCTGGTAAACACACCACTCCCACATCGCAGCGCTGCGTGCATCCCGGCTGTGTGAGTGCAAACTTTAGGCCGGCCGAGCGAGGGCATCTGCTCCCGGGCTATTTGGCAAACAACAGCAGCTGCATCAGATTCATCGTGCACTTAGCGCAGCACAATGAAACCGCAAACCCTCACCCGCGCGTTGTTTTGGCGCTTGGGTCCAACAGTAGCACGCTCGCTGTCCACAGCCGTGTCGCAAGGCTGCAGCACAGATATAGGACGCGAGATCAGCGCACCCATATTCGCAGTCGGCTGGACGAGGAGGGGACATTGCCAGCGGCCCTACCTGGCGCACCGGTGCAGCAGGGCTCTGCAGTGCTGGCATGCTGGGGTGGACGGCTACTCTCAAGCTTTGCGTTGCAACAGGTGCGGCAGTGTTACCTTCTGGCGTTGACCTGCTGCTTGGGAGGTTCCGCATGTCCAGCTTGCGGGATTGACGTGGCAGGAGAAACATGATCCAGCTTTTCTATGCACCATATGTTCTCTGGGTGCAGGTTGCTATTGACAGCAGCAGTGGCAGCGGTGGCAGCCTTGCAGCCAGCTCGTCCCCACAGTGGCAGACATGGCGACGGGGCTGGCCAACGAGCGATGCGCCGGCCTATGACCCTGTGCAGCTGCTGCGGAGCTTAGGCCTTGAGGGTGGCGATCCAGTCAAACTGCGCAGGAGCATGGAAGCCCTAGCAGTTGTTCGGCAGGAAGCATTGCTGCAACATGCAGCACCTGTCCTAGAGTACCTGCGGGGCCTAGGCCTGCCGCAGGCTAAGCTGGAGCAGCTGTTTGTGCGCTGTCCTTCTCTGTTCAGCTGGCCGGTAGAGGAGCGGGCAGCAAAGCAGTTCCACCAGCTGATGCACGCAGACGGCGACAGTGGGTTGACAGTGGCAGAGGCAGTGCTCTGCTTCTTAAAGTACCCACCCGCAGCGAAGTCTCCAGAATATCGATTTCCAGAGCTGGCAGCGATACTGGCGCATAGTGCCGATAGCAAAACTGGGCGCAAGCCGAAAGTACCGGCAGTGAAGCGCACAGTTGCAGCCCTGCTGAGGCAGACTCCCAGCGCTGTGCAGTTAGTGTGCATGCCCGAAGGCAAGCTGCAGCAGAAAATTGACCGGCTCGTGGCAAAGGGCTGCACGCTTGCAGTCATGGCCAAGATGGTCTGGCGGCTGCCACACTGCTTCAATCTCAAGCAAGCAGATGCCGCCACAAAACTTGAACAAGTCATTGATGTGCTGGGAGCTGAGCTGGGGCTGGCGGCAGCAGATGTGCTAGCACTTGTTGGGTCCAGAGCTGCCGGCTGGCTGGAACTGAGCAGGGCTGCCTTGCAGGAGCGGGCAGCAGCGCTGGCTCAGGTACGAATGTATGCAACTTGGTCCTCGTGTTTTTGTGTTGCCCAACTCAAGTTTGGTTTCGCAAGGGTTGTGAAGCGACTAAAAATCTGGTGTTGCCCTGCTTGGCTCGGTTTTGCACCGACTTGGTTTTGCACTGGCTTGTAATCTTGCTGTGTGTTTCTATTGGGTGCATGTGTGGACTTGCTGCGCTACCTGCTGCAGGCATTTGGCAAGGAGGCAGCTGCCAGCATGGTTAGCACGAGCCCTGATACACTCAACTGCCCACCCCGTGTGTGGCAGTGCAACCTGCACTACTTGGCGGCGTGCGGCGTTGCTGAACCAAAAGCTCTGCTCAAGCGCAATGCCAACTTGTCACGTGTCGACCAGGCAGCAGCCGGCTTTGTTGCGCGGCGCCTGCTGCTGCAGCGGTACTATGGGCACACAGCTAAGCAGCTATACCAGCAGCACTCTCATTACCTGCTGTTGTCAACGGCAAACAAACTGGCGCAGCGGTTGCAGTATGTGGAGCATTGCGGGCGGCTGCACCTGTTGCCGGGAAGTGTGGCAGCAGCTTCGGGCTGTAGTGAGCGGGCAGCAGCAGCAGGGGCACAGCATGCAGGGTGCAGCAGGGAGCGCTTCTTGTCGTTCTGGTCCCTACTTGGCGACTGTGAGCGCTGTCTGGCAGTGCTGGGCAGCAGCAGGGAGGAGTGGGAGGTGTTTGCAGCGGGGCACCCCGAGGGCACTGGCCCCGTGTGGGAGTGGGCGCAGCGTGAAGCAAAGCTGGAGATTGAGCGCTTGAAATCTGCGTTGCCTGCCGAGCTGAGGAAGGCGGCAGAATCGCAGCCGAAGAAGCATCATAAGCAACGAATCATCCATACGTAGTCGGTGTGACCTTTTGCAAATTGTGGACTGTGTTTGCAAAACAGCAACCTGAGTTGTGCTTCAGCCAGGTTCATTTGTCTCAATATACATCCTTAGACATTACTCTCTGCAACTTGTGAGATATTGCGTCTGACTCGATGCACCGCTCGACATTGCACACAGCAGGCACAAAGGTAACAGTTATCACCTCCATCCGCCAAACAAGCGAGCAACCGAACGCCCAGACTGGTGAGCCAGTAAGCCAGCGTTTTGGTAATTGATGCGATATGTACAGGGTCAATGCTCACCCAACCAGCATTTCGAGCCAGTCACACCCACCAGTCACAGGCCTGCGGTGATGGAGACTGCGTGGCGGGCTGTGCCGGGCTGCGCTGCGCTGAGGTGGCCGCCTCATTGAGCGGCGTTCGAAACCGGCCATCTGCCGACATTTCCGGGATTCTGGCAAACACGCCACTCCCACATCGCAGCGCTGCGTGCATCCCGGCTGTGTGAGTGCAAACTTTAGGCCGGCCGAGCGAGGGCATCTGCTCCCGGGCTATTTGGCAATCAACAGCAGCTGCATCAGATTCATCTTGCACTAAGAGCAGCACAATGAAACCGCAAACCCTCACCCGCGCGTTGTTTTGGCGCTTGGGTCCAACAGCGGCACGCTCGCTGTCCACAGCCGTGTTGCAAGGCTGCAGCACAGATATAGGACGCGAGATCAGCGCACCCATACATCGCAGTCGGCTGGACGAGGAGGGGACATTGCCAGCGGTTGTGGCGGCCCAACCTGGTGCACCGCTGCAACAAGGCTCAGCATTGGTGTCATCCTGGGGCGGGCGGCTATTCTCAAGGTTGGCGTTGCCACAGGTGCGACCACGTCACCTTCTGGGCTCTCCTGCCGGTTGGGAGTTTCCGCACGCACATGTGGCAGGAGAGGTAGGGCACAGCATGGTCGCACTTTTCTACGCACCATATGTTCTCTGGGTGCAGGTTGCTGTTGACACCAGCGGCAACAGCAGTGAGGGGGACGATTGTAGCAATGACGCGAATGGCCTTGACACCAGCGGCAACAGCAGTGAGGGGGACGATTGTAGCAATGACGCGAATGGCAGCATTACAGCCAGCTCGTCCCCACAGCAGCAGACCCGGCGACGGGGCAAGCCAAAGAGTGAAGCGCCGGCCTATGACCCTGTGCAGCTGCTGCAGAGGTTAGGCCTCAAGGGTGGCGATCCAGTCAAACTGCGCACCAGCATGGAAGCCTTACCAGTAGTGCGGCAGGAAGCACTGCTGCATCATGCAGCATCTGTAGTAGAGTACTTGCGGGGCCTAGGCCTGCCGCAAGCTAAGCTGGAGCAGCTGTTTGTGCGTTGTCCGCAGCTGTTCAGCTGGCCGGTAGAGGAGCGGGCAGCAAAGCTGTTTCATCAGCTGATGCATGCAGACGGCAACAGTGGGCTGACAGCGGCTGAGGCAGCATGCTGCTTCATGAGTTGGCCGCAAGCACCTTGGTATCTGAAATGCAATTTTGCAGAACTGGCAGCCATACTGGCGCATAGTACAGACAGCAACATCGGGCCCAAGCCGAAAGTACCGGCAGCGCAGCGCACAGTGGCAGCCCTGCTGAGGCAGACTCCCAACGCTGTGAGTTTAACTTGCATGCCCGAGGGCAAGCTGCAGCGGCAAATTGGCGGGCTTGTCAAAAAAGGCTGCACGCTTGCAGACGTGGCCAAGATGGTGTGGCGGCAGCCCCATTTATTTGTTGCCAAGCTAGGTGCCGATGTCAAGCTGGATCAAGCCATTGACGTGCTGGGAGCTGAGCTGGGGCTGACGGCGGCAGAGGTGTTGGCAATTGTCGGATGCGGGGCACCCGGCTGGTCCAACTTCAGTAGGGCTCTGTTGCAGCAGCGGGCAGCAACACTGGCAGAGGTAGGAATATATTGGAATTTTGATGTCTCGTTCCTACTAATGTGCATTTGTTTGTATCACAAACGGTATTTGCGCCCTTGAATCTGGTGTTGCCGTTCATGGCTCGCTTCTTGCACAAACTGACATGTAGTTTGTGCTGTGTGTATTAAGGCTTGCGTGTTTGAATGTGCTATGCTGCTTACTCCAGTATTTTGGCAAGCAGGCAGCTGCCACCATGGTTAGCAAGGCCCCTGCAGCGCTCAGCTGTCCAGCCCATGTGTGGCAGTGCAACATGCACTATATGACGGCGTGCGGCGTAGCTGAACCGGAAAATGTGCTGTCGCGCATTCCGCAGTTGCTACCTTTCAATCATGCGGCAGACGGCTTTGTTGCACGGCGCCTGCTGCTGCAGCGGTACTACGGGCCCACAGCCGAGCAGCTATACGAGCAGCACTCTGTTTACTTGATGCGGCTACCGGCAAGGAAACTGGCGCAGCGATTGCAATATGTGGAGGAGCGCGGTCAGCTGCACCTGCTGTCGGACAGAGTGGCAGCAAAGCTTGACAGCGGTGTGACGGCAGGAACAGCAGAGCAGCATTCAGGCAGCAGCAGGGAGCGCTCCTTGTCGATGTCGGCCCTGTGTTACTATTTGGAGCGTTTCCTGGCAGTTCTGGGCAGCAGCAAGGAGGAGTGGGAGGTGTTTGCAGCGGTGCACCCCGACTGCACTGGGCCCGTGTGGGAGTGGGCGCAGCGGGAAGCAAAGCTGGAGATTGAGCGGCTGAAATCTGTGCTGCCGCCTGGCTTGCGGGAGGCGGCTGAGAAGCAGCAACACCATCATTTACACAAACATCGCCCATCAGCTCTGGTGTGACGCTGGCCAGGTTTCAAAGCACGCAGGTAGATGTGTGGGCTTTTCCCCTGGCATTCATTGTTGACACTTTGTGGACAGCAGTACTGGCAGAGGTACGAATGGTGACATTGTTTTGCAGCCATGTTTCCATTTCGAGTCTGCATTGCCAACAAATATGCGGGCATGTGCCAAGTATGCTATGCTTGTTGATGCACAACTGCTTAGCTTGCTTTTGCACAGACAGCTGGCAAGGTCGTCTTCTTCATTTGTGTTACCAGCTGCTGCTGCTTGCTGCAGGTGTTTGGCAAGGGGGCACCTGCAATCATGGCTAGCAAGACCCCTGATTTGCTCAACTGCCCAGCCCATGTGTGGCAGTGCAACGTGCATCACATCTCGGCGTGCGGCGTGGCTGATCCAAAAACTGTGCTGACACGCAAAGCCAGGTTGTTGCATTTCAAACATGCGGCATGCGGCTTTGTTGCGCGGCGCGTGCTGCTGCAGCGCTTCTTCGGCCTCACAGCGGCGCAGCTGTTTGAAAAACACCCTTAAGTATTGTTACGTTTGCCAGCCAAGCAGCTGGCTCACAGGCTGCAGTATGTGGAGTATCTTGGCCAGCTGTCTACGTTGACGGCCAAGTCCGCAGCTAGGCAGCGGCAGTGCGGCAGTGCTGAGCGTCCGTTAACTTTGTCAGCAATCATGTACGGGGTGGATTGCTTCCTGTCAGTGCTGGGCAGCAGCAGGGAGGAGTGGGAGGTGTTTGCAGCGGAGCACCCCGAGGGCACTGGGCCCGTGTGGGAATGGGCGCAGCGTGAAGCCAAGCTGGAGATTGAGCGTCTGAATTCTGTGCTGCCGCCCAACTTGTGGTAGGCGGCTGAGAAGCAGCAGAGGAAGCATCATTTACACAAATACCGCCCATCGGCTTTGATGTGACGCTGGCCAGGTTCTAAAGCATGCAGGTAGATGTGTGGACTTTGGTTTCCCCTGGCATGCAATTTTTCGACACTTTTTGGGATTGTGTATTGCTGAGCAGCGACAGACCTCGATTTGTTCAGTTAACAGCAACTTGGTCTGGCGACAGATGAGCCTTGGGCAAAAGAGCTATGGACAAGGCCTAACGCCCGTCTGTGGACATTGGGCAGTCAGATTGCTTTAGGGGCAAGTGCCTGCTGCCTGCTTATTCCCTGCACTGATGCCAACGCTGCGTTGCAAAGTCCCAGCTTGCTGGTGCCAGCTGCTGTATCTTTTCGCAAAACAATGAATAGCATTCATTTGTTGTACGAGGAACCCACAGTTTAGGCTGTTGATAGAGTCATGCATGTATGCATGTGCGTGTTTTACATCCGCCCAACCGCAACGGAACTTGCGACAGAGACGGCTTGCGTGAAAGAAAGTTTAACTGCTCCCGCCAAGATTTGGTCACTCGACCTGTTGGCAGCAGTCCTCCACCTGGCTAGCTAGAGTCACACAAGTTCATATGCCTGTTCCCTGGCAGGGCAGCCAGCTGCATGCAGGCAGCACCCACATACAGGGCAGCCACCCACCGTAACGTGGCCTCCGGATGAAGGCTCTGATCCACCTCCTCAGCCAGCTGCTTGGTTAGGTGGGGCGCCATGCCTAGCATGCCATCCTATGCAAAATACCGCTGGCGGCTGCTGCCCCATGTTCAAACAGCTGGGGCAGGGCACGGTACTGGATCCCTACGTGGCAATGCTTTCAACTCCAATGTAGCCGCTTGTGAGAATCAATCTTTGGGATACTGTGTCTGAACTAGATGCAAAGCTCGACAGTGACACAGCGGGCACAGGATGGCAGCAACTCGATCTTGCAACAGCTGAGCAGCGAAACCAAGACTGGTGAGCCAGTAAGCCAGCGTCTGCTTTTTTATAGTGATGTGCTACAGGACCAATACCAGTCAACCAGCACTTCAACCAGCAGTCCCAGGCGGTGAAGCCTTCATGGCGGCGATGCTGTGCTGCCCGCTGCGCTGAGGTGGCCGCCTCATTGCGTTTTAAACGGCTATCTGCCGACATCCTGAGAAGTTACCCACGTGTGTCGACCTTCTTCGTCTTCTTAAGGAGCATGCGGTTGCCATATGGCAGCGCTGCGTGCACCCCGGCTGTGTGCGTGCAAGCTTTAGGCCGGCTGAGCGAGGGAAGCTGCTCCCGGGTTGTTCGGCAAGCAACAACAGCTCATCCGCGACATCGTGCACTCAGAGCAGCACGACGAGACCGCAAACTGTCACCCGCGCGCTGTCTTGGCGCTTGGGCTTAGCAGCGGCACGCTCGCTGTCCACAGCTGTGTTGCAAGGCTGCAGCATAGAGCTAGGAGGCGAGATCAGCGCATCCATACATCACAGTCGGCTGGGAGAGAGGGGACATTGCCAGCGAGTGTGTCGGCTCAAACAGGCGCACCGCTGCAGCAGGGCTCCGCAGTGCTGTCATACTGGGGTGGACGGCTATTCTCAAGCTTGGCGTTGCCACAGTTGCGGCCACGTTGCCCTCTGGCATTGCCTGCTAGGCTGGTTGGGGTTTTCCGCATGTCCAGCTTGCGGGAATGATGTGGCAGGATAAGCAGGGCACAGCATGGTCACGCTGTTTGCCACCTTATGTTCTCTGCGTGCAGGTCGCTATTGACAGCAGCGGCAGCGGCATTGAGGGGGGCGACTGTAGCAATGGCGGCAATGGCAGCGTTACATCCAGCTCGCCCCCGCAGCAGCAGATATGGCAGGAAGCGACAACAAAGCATGGAGGTCTAGCCTATGACCCTGTGCATCTGCTGCAGAGCTTAGGCCTTGAGGGTGGCGATCCAGTCAAACTGCGCATGAGCATGCAAGACCTAGCACGCATGCGGCAGGAAAGAGTGCTGCATCATGCGGCGTCCGTGATAGGTTACTTGCGGGGCCCAGGGCTGCCGCAGGCTAAGCTGGAGGAGCTGTTTGTGCGTTGTCCACAGCTGTTCAGCTGGCCTTTAGAAGAGTGGGCAGCAAAGCAGTTTCACCAGCTGATGCACGCAGACGGCAATAGTGGGCTGACAGCGGCAGCGCTGCTTCTTGAGGCACCCATTAGCAGCTAACTCACCAGACTACAGGTTTAGAGCTGGCAGCTACACTGGCACACAGCGAAGACAGCAGCATGGGGCTTAAACCCAAAGTACCGGCAGCACAGCGCACAGTGGCAGCCCTGCTGAGGCAAACTCCCAACGCTGTGATTTTAACTTGCATGCCCGAGGGCAAGCTGCAGCGGCAAGCGGGTTGACCGGCTTGTCGAAAAAGGCTGCACACTTGCAGACGTGGCCAAGATGGTCTGGCGGCAGCCCCATTTATTTGTTGCCAAGCTAGATGCCGCTGCCAAGCTGGATCAAGCCGTTGATGTGCTGGGAGCTGACCTGGGGCTCCCGGCAGCAGAGATGTTGGCGCCTGTTAGATGGGGGGCTCCCCGCTGGCTCAAATTTAGTAGGGCTGTGTTGCAGCAGCGGGCAGCAACCAGTGTGCAGAGGTATGCAGGCTTGCAGTTTCCTCAATATTTGGGCCAGGACACTGTACACAGCAGGCACAAAGGTAGCAGTTATCACCCTCCATCTGGCAAACAAGTGAGCAACCGAACGCCCAGACTGGTGAGCCAGTAAGCCAGCGTGTTGCTATGTGATGCGATATGTTACAGGGTCAATGCTCACCCAACCAGCATTTCAACTCAACCCAGTCACCCACCAGGCACAGGCCTGCGGTGATGGAGACTGCGTGGCGGGCTGTGCCGGGCTGCGCTGCGCTGAGGTGGCCGCCTCATTGAGCGGCGTTCGAAACCGGCCTTCTACCGACGTCTTGATATCTGGCAAGCACTCCACTGCCCCATCGCAGCGCTGCCTGCATCCCGGCTGTGCCCCTGCCATCTTAGGCCGGCCGAGCGAGGGCACCTGCTCCCGGGCTTTGTGACGGCTACTTGAACGCCGTCGTGCACTTAGAGCAGCACCATGAGACCGCAAACCCTCACCCGCGCCTTGTCTTGGCGCTTGGGTCCAACAGAAGCATGTTCTCTGTCCACAGCCGTGCTGCAAAGCTGCAGCATAGATATGGGAGGAGAGGGAGGCGCATCCATATATCGCAAGCGCTTGGGAGAGGAGGGGACAGTACCAGCGGTTGTGGCGGCCCAACCTGGCACACCGCTGCAACAAGGCTCAGCATTGCTGTCATTCTGGGGCGGGCGGCTATTCTCAAGCTTGGCCGTGCCACAGGTGCGGCCACGTTGCCTTCTGGGGCTGTCCTGCTGGTTGGAAGCTTTCGCACGCACATGTGGCAGGAGAGGCAGGGCACAGCAAGGTCATGCTTTTCTAGCATGTGTTCTCTGGGTGCAGGTTGCTACTGACAGCAGTTGCGGCAGCAGTGAGGATAACGACTCTAGCAATATCGGCGGTGGCAGCATTACACCCAGCTCGTCCCCACAGCAGCAGACACGGGGACGGGGCAGGCCGAAAAGTGAAGCGCTGGCCTATGACACTGTGCAGCTGCTGCAGAGCTTAGGCCTTGAGGGTGGCGATCCGGTTAAGCTGCGCACGAGCTTTGAAGGCCTAGCAGCAGTGCGGCAGGAAGCACTGCTGCATCATGCAGCATCTGTAGTAGAGTACTTGCGGGGCCTAGGCCTGTCGCAGGCTACGCTGGAGCAGCTGTTTGTGCGTTGTCCACAGCTGTTCAGCTGGCCGGTAGAGCAGCGGGCAGCAAAGCAGTTCCACCAGCTGATGCACGCAGACGGCGACAGCGGGTTGACAGTGGC
>JAAMXP010003358.1:15092-28705 GCA_019693395.1 Ettlia oleoabundans | reverse complement strand
ACCCCCACCCTCCCTTTCCCGCAAAACACATGCCATTTGTATGCTTACAGACGTACTACAAGCTGAGCTACGTGGACCGGCGCATTGACTCCCCCGAGCAGCGTGTGTGTGAGGATGTGCCCAAGCTGGCGGAGGGGCTGGCTGATCTGGCACGGGAGCTGCTGGGGGCCGCCGTGGACGCAGCCTTCTACGCATGGCAGCTCAGGTGGGCGGTGGGCGGTGTGGGTGCTAGTATACGTGGGTAGATCGCTGACCTGGCTTGTAGCAGGCTGTCCCTGCGCGGGCCCTCTACCTACCTTGAGATCAGGATGGCAGCCACCTCTCGCTGACAGACAGCGCCTGTTGCCCTGCGGCTGATTCTTGGCTCCTTTCCCTGATGGAGATGGTTCCTCATCATACCCCCGCCAAGCACGATTGAATAAACCCCTCGTACCAAATCGAACCCACTTGCCTGCCTGCCTTCTCCCCCTCTGTTTGATTGCCCGTGCAGGCGTTACAGTGGCACCCACCGTTACACAGGCGCCATCCTTGCCTATGTGTTTGGCGTGGGCAGCTTCATGGCGGTGGCCTCGCCCAACTTTGGGGGCCTGTTCAAGCGGCAACAGGCGCTGGAGGGAGCGCACCGCACGCTGCAGACCCGGCTACGCGCCAACGCCGAGGCCGTTGCCTTCTACCGCGGCATTGCGCGTGAGGGGGAGCTGCTGCGGGGTTCCTTCACCGACGTGGTGCGCCACCAGGCCCGCGTGCTGGGCAAGCAGTGGACCTTCGGCATGGTGCAGGTGGGTGGGTGGGTGGTATACCCACGGGCTAAACATTGTATGGGGAAAGAGAGGCGAGAGAGGTGCTGGAATGTTGAGATGGTGGTGTGGCTGGGGCCAGGTTCAGTGCCAGTAACGCAAGAAGTGGGCACCAGCTGGCGCCCCATGCTGGTGACATTTCAAACCTAATCTTCACACATATGTGCCTCCCCCTTGCACGCCCGTATACGCTTCTCTGATCCCTGCCTCCCTCTCATCTACCCTCCTCCCTCCCTTGCTTCCAGGATTTCCTGCTTAAGTACCTGGGTGCCACTGTGGCCGTGTTCCTCATCATTGGCCCATTCTTCCGCGGACACATGCGCCCAGAAAACACGGTGCAGGGCCGCGCGCAGGTGGGTCTGGACTGGCTGCCCGCACATAGCCAGGTGGCAGAAACACACCCGGGCATATTGCTGCCTGGCTGCCAGCCCACTGTATCCTGCAGCAGTGAGCAGCGGTGCTGGCAGTGTAGGCAATGCTTACCGCCAGTCGACTTCATCATGCAGTACATGTGCAGAGGAACTAACCGTGCCGCCCCCTCCCCCCCTTTTTCGGTGTTCTTAATGGTGCAGATGCTGTCCAACATGCGTTACCACACCAGGTGAGCCCAGGAGGATTTCAAGCGCCACTTGTTGCCCTTGCTGTGCTGCCGCAACGGTAAGGAAATATCAACAACATGTCGCATGTTGCACAATACTACTGCGGGGGATTTTATAGAAGTCAGACACCAGAGTCAGACAAACAAAGGAATGGTGCAGTCGCCCCGTTCTTTTTCATGTGTTGCTGCCACACCGTACCTCTTCCCTCATCTTGTGGCGCCTTGCTCTGGACCCTCCGTTCTTCTTCATCCGCAGCGTGATCATCTCGCTGTTTGGTGCGCTGGGCACTCTGGGCGGTGCCTCACGCAAGCTGATGAAGCTGGGTGCGTACGCGGAGCGGGTGCGGGAGATGGAGCGAGTGATGGCGGACATCAGGCAGCACGGCGGGGCTACAGGTGAGGCGGGCGCTGCAAGGGCGGAGGCTAGGGGGCTAAGCCCAGCTGGGCTCGTAGCGACAGTGTCGCACACTGTTCCGGTTCAATTCTATAATTTGTCTGATAGTAAAGACACCCTCCCTCAAAACGGGGCTCCCGTTTGTTTTGCGCGCACGCCCATACCCAGCCCTTCAAGCTGTTTCCCCTCCCGTCCCTCGTGCCCTGGTGTTTGCAGGCATGCTGGGTGCCGCTGAGGGCCAGCTGCTGCCCTGCGAGGACGCCATTGTGTTTGAGGAGGCGGTGGTGGTGACACCTGGGAACACCACACTGGTGCGCGACCTGTCACTCAGGGTGCCAGCTGGGACCAACCTGCTGGTCACGGGGCCAAACGGTGCCGGCAAGAGCAGCCTGTTCAGGTGGGCGGCTGGGCAGCTGGGATTCGCTGGGTGGCACGCCTTCCCTGTCGTACTTAAAGGAGTGGATTGAGGGTGGAGCCCTTGCCCTGCTGGTACCGACTCGGCTCCCTTGATCCGCATCTTGATCCTGGCTGCCAGCTTATCACAGATTTGACGATGTCTGTGTGAAGAGTCACCCCCTCCTGTGACCCTTTCCTTGCTTTCTACCCCCTCAACATCGGCATCATGCCCATCCGCTGCTGCAGGGTGCTGGGTGGGCTGTGGCCCCTGGCACGCGGCTGCATCTACAAGCCAGGTGGCGGCGGCGAGGGTGGCGGCGAGGGCGGGTTGAGTGAGACGATATTCTACGTGCCCCAGCGCCCCTATGTGACCCAGGGCAGCCTGCAGGAGCAGCTGATTTACCCCTTGCAGGCCACAGCTGAGCGGCGCATACCTGATGATGAGCTGAGGCGCCTGCTGGGGCGGGTGGACCTGGACCACCTCATGGACAGGTGGGTAGAAAGGGTGGGTGGCGGCTGTGTGGGTGCAATGGTGATGTTGGTGGGGTTTCGGGTGTGTGTCTTGTGCGTGTGGGTGAATGACAAACTCATAACTTTTCAATGGATATAATGTCAATTGCTGGCCTGCTTCCTCAGCAAAAGGAGGTTGCCTGGCCTGCTGCCGTTTTAAGTTAGTGCGACCATCAGGCCTACCCACCACAGCAGCACCCCACTTCCACCTGCAGGGAGGGTGGTGCCGAGGGTGTGGTGAACTGGGGCGAGGTTTTGTCACTGGGGGAGCAGCAGCGGCTGGGCATGGCACGCCTCTTCTTCCACAGACCGCGCTTTGCTATTTTGGACGAATGCACCAGCGGTGAGGGCGCGCTTCGCTGCCACACGGTGCTTGTTAATCTGGATGCACGGTGGCGCTTTGTCTGCTTGCATGCCCGCCCCATATTCTCTGCTCCACTTCCCCCTGTCTGCACACATCATCACCCTGCTCCCTCCCCGTTTGACCCCGCCCCAGGCGTGACTGTTGACATGGAGGAGCGCTTCTGCCAGCTGGTGAAGGAGCTGGGCTGCACCTGCATCACTATCAGGTGGGCACAGCACGGCGCAGCACAGCACAGCACGGCATGATACACATCCACAGCCTTTCAATGCTTGCATGTAGTGGCCTTGGTTTGGGCACTCTGTTTAGCCATTGAGCTTAATCGTGACTAGCGCCTCAGCCATTTCATACCACCACGACCCAAGACAAGCAAGTCAGCGCGAGTGTTGTCACCGCGAGCTCCCTCATGCCCATGCTGTGCCCGCAGCCACCGCCCCGCGCTTATGGCCTTCCATGACATTGTGCTGTCACTGGACGGTGAGGGGGGCTGGAGCCTGCACCAAGGACATCGCTCGCTGGAGGCAAAGGCGGAGGCGGCAGCACTACAGGCAGCGCACACCGGCAAGCGGCCTGCTTCAGAGGTTGATGCGGGATTCACAGTGCCGCCGCCGCCGCGCCCCGGGAGCACACAAGGCATCGGCGAGGGCAAGGGCGGCGCCAAGGGCAAGGGCAAGGGCAAGGGCAAGGGTGGGAGCGAGCGCAAAGTCCGTGGATCTGACGCGGAAGCCGTGCTGCGTGGCATGGCTGCTGCCCAAGCGGACTGGGATAGGGAGGAGATGCTGGGTGATGGAAACGAGGGCTTCTCAGGTGTGTAGGAGGGATTGTCTGTGGGGGGTGCAAGGTGGTAGATGATGGCCTGTTGCCAGCCAGGCGCAGGGGCTTGGGGGAGCGGTTCCCTTCAAAATGATACACACAAATAATGACAGGGGGTCATGCTGCGCTTTGCTGCTCCATGCCCCTCTGATTCACAAACCGCCTTGCCTCCCTGCCGCCTGCTGCCACAGAGCTGGTAGTGTCACGTGCCCCGCCCCCCTCCGCCACCAGCCGCCACGTGCACACATGGGCGCCACGGCTGGGCCTCAAGCCAGCAAAGATGTCCCTGCCGGCGCGCTGGAAGGTGAGAGTATGGTGTAAGGTCAAACAACGGGCAGTACGTCGTCACCGGGTGTTACCGGATTTGCTCTAGCGTTGGCAGCCCAGCATGCTGGTACTGGTACTTGTCAGTTTCGCTGATCTGTCAGTGTCAGAGAAGACAGTTATGCTGCCCTGCATTTATGCATGTCTTGATATTGTGCCCCCAGAGCTGCACCACCATGCCTCCCGTAATCGGTATTTCCATGCATCCACAGTTTGCGCCGCCTCCATACCACTTCCTCTTCCCTGCTACAGAGCGTGCTGCGTGTGATGCTTGCCGGCGACCGCCAGTGGCTCGTGCGTGTTTGCACGGTGGCTGGGGTGGTGGTGCTGCGCACGCTGCTGCAGGACCGCATTGCCAGCCTCAACGGGAAGAGCGTGGACCTGGTGCTCAGACAGGACCTGCCCGGATTCAGGAGGTGGGTGCAGGCAGCTGCACTGCTGTGTGTGCTGCAGCTGCTGTAAAGGGCTGCAGTGCCACCACACTGCCTGCTGGCTGTGGTGCGACTGCGACATGAGGCAAGAGGAAAGAAGGTGGCAGTGGGTGATCGGCATCATGCCGAGTTTAAGCTAGTTGGGGGAAGGGTGTCAAGGTGCTGCATCCACAAGTGTTGTACATGAGACCTTGACCGCTATTTTTGTTGGTCTGTTTTGCTGTACATTGCAGGCTGATCCTTGTGAGTGTGGTTCAGAGCATGGCCAGCGCTGTGCTGGCGCCCAGCCTGCGCCACGTGGCCGACATGCTGGCGCTCAACTGGCGGGCACGTCTCACACGCTCCGCTTTCGCAAAGTACCTGGCCGGTGAGGCTGCACACGCTGGCTTAACACACCGCTTTGCAGGCTGGCCTTATGGCTGGGGCCAACATCAGAGTTGCAGCCTGCAGCAGCAGCCTGCAGCTGAGCGAATGCTCTGATGCGAAAAATGGCTCTGCAGCCCGTCTAAGGGCTGCCGCCGGTAATCAAACCACCCCCATCACACACCACCCTCCAGGCAACACCTTCTACACCACGTCCCAGCTGGCGGGCATGACGGATGTGGACCAGCGACTCACTCGCGACATTGGTGGGTGGGGCTGGGAGAAAGCGGGGCTGGGGGGTCTATGTTCACGCTGCCTGCCATCTGCCTGCTGCTCACCTCTTTACCTGCTCCCTGGTTGCAACAGCCTGACCAATGTCAAGATATGCATGCATAAGTCCTGGAGGCATACCAATACCTGCCTTCATGCTCACTGTTATCAACACTCACGCTCGATCTCAACCTGTCGCCTCCTTCTCCCTCCATTCCCCTCCACTCTGCCTCAGAGCGCCTGTGTGACGACCTGGCCTCCCTGATCCCCAACCTGGTCAAGCCCGTGGTGGACATCACCTGGTTCAGCTGGCAGCTCTGGCGCCTGACGGGGCGCAGGGGCATGGCCATACTCTACCTATACACAGCGCTGGGATGGGGAAGCCTGCGGTGAGCAGCTTGGCCCGCCCCTTGCAAGTTTGCTAGTGAACGTGGGCGGCTAATTGGCCTTGCCACTGGGTTGTGATAGTTGACAGCCACATGGGGACATTCTATATGCGACCTAAGCCACGGCTGGTACCCACCCACCTGTTCTAGTTGTCCTCTCCCTTGCCCCTGTCCCGCAGCGCGGTGACCCCCGACTTTGGTGGTCTGCTGGGTCGTGAGCTGCAGCTGGAGGGCGCATTCAGGAACGCGCACTCACGCCTACGCACACACGCAGAATCAGGTGGGTGAGGGGGGGGTCGGGATGGTGAAACAATGTTGGCAGGCAGGCTGCACTGCATGCGCGAGGTGACTGTTAGTTGTTCAAGCTTGCTGCTGGGCAGACGAGCATTTGGCAGCAATGTGGGCAGGTGTGCATGGTGCGCTTCAGATGCGCTGTCCAGCTGAACCATAAAGCCCCTGCATCATCTCAAGGTGCTGGTGAATGACACCGCCGCTGTTGCTGAACGTGTGCAGTGGCATTCTTTGGTGGCGGTACACGCGAGGGCGGCCAGATTGCTGCCTCCTTCAACCAGCTGACCGGTCACCTGAGGGACCTCATCCGCCACCGATGGGCCTATGGTGCAGGTATGGGCGGGCAGCAGTGGACAAAAAAGGCTGCATATGCTGCAGCCAGCAGCCATGCCGCAGGGGGCAGTTTGTGGGCAGCGGCGTTGCATGGCGCAACCTCGCTTCTCTGCCAGGCTTTGCAACTTGCACTCACTTCTCTGCTATCTTGTTTGTCCATGCATTCCCAAAACAAATCAATGCATGGCACTTTTTATCAGCCCCGTTCTCAAGACGGTCCTGCCCCCCTCCCACCCTCAAACCCACTCCTGCGCAGCCGACGAGTTCTTTGCCAAGCAGCTGCCCCATAACGTCACCTGGCTGCTCACGCTGCTCTACGCGCTGCAGCAAGAGGGTGAGACCGCGCAGCTGCACGTTCTTACAAGCAGACGACTTGCACCTTGCTCCCTCATTGCGGCGATTCATAGCCCTGCTGTCATCATGAAATGAGCCTTCCTTCACAGCAGTGGGTGCTGCACACAACGCCTTCCAAGTTAACCTCATTGGCGGCATTACCTTGCCCTTGCGCCTGCCTGCCGACCAACTCCATTCACCCTCCTTTCACCACAACTGCCAACTCCCCCATCCTCCCACTTTTTGCTGCGACGCGATGTACGCGTGTGTGCAGGCGATTTTGGCGACACGGCTGTGCAGGGTGTGTTGGTGCACCAGCTGCGCTACCTGGCCTCCGTGGTGACCCAGAACTTCACCGCTTTTGGGGAGCTGCTGGCAATGCCCAAGCGCTTCGCGGAAATCAGTGGTGGGTGGGTCGGTGGGTGGGGGTGTCGATCCTGAAATATGAGTTGGTGGGTGAGTGGGTTGCAGGGGCTGGGAGGTTGGTTGTGGGGTTGGGCGTGTATCGGGTGAAGCATCATGGGTTGTGGCAGTGCGTGTAGATGTACATCACAATTGGCCTTGATCGTGCCAGCACATCTTCTGAAGTGACTGCCGCTTGAATACATGGCCAACTGGGCGCTCCAGCTCACACACCGTTGGCCACCTTGCCTGCCCCTCTGTTGTCTTCCTTGCACCATCCTCTGTTCCCATGCCATCATCCCTCGTTGCTCTGCCAGCCTCCTCGCACCTTTCTTGATGCTTGCTCTCCTCCTAACTGCCAAGGTTCTCACGCTTTGCCATTTGGGGTGCAGGCGGCATCACGCGTGTGAGCGAGGCTCTTGAGGTGATTGACAAGGCGGCGCGACTGGATGCAGCCACCACAGCGGCGCTGCAAGCTGGCACTGGGCAGCAGGATGAGGGTCAAGAGGGCGGCAGCCAGGACGATGTGATCGAGTTCAAGTGCGGGTCCACCCCTGCGGGGCCTTCAGTGCTGATTCTTTTATCGTTGCCATGTCGCTTGCGCGCCTGTCTGGGTATGCATCCCCCCCTCCTTGTTCTATGTGGAACGGCCGTAAGCCAAGCCACGAACTTCCGCCCATCAGCTGGGGAGCTTGATACAGCTGGGGAAGTGCAAAAGTGGTCAACACCATTGCACACTCACACCTGCCTCGCTGTCTGTCACCGCAGGCGTGTGGATGTGGTGACACCCGCCGGTAAGCTGCTGGCACGTCAGCTGTCGCTTGATGTGCGGACTGGTCACTCGCTGCTGGTCACAGGGCCCAATGGCAGCGGCAAGACAAGCGTGTTCAGGTGGGTGATGCAAGATAGCTCAGCGGTGGGAAGGAGCAGTGTTTTGGACCGGCGTGGATGTTGGCGTGGGATTTGGAGTGGGTGAGGGGCCAGGATTAACACCAACTGTCCGGGCGGCTATGCCCTGTCAATTCAATCCTCTCATATCCTCCACTTGAGTTGTTAGTAATAAAACAACAACACAGTACACAGTCGTCATTGTTCCATGCTCCATACACCACACCGTTGCCCTGCAGGCTGCTGGCGGGTCTGTGGCCGCTGCCCGACGGCTCTCTGCGCTGCCCTGCCACCGCCCTGGCCAGCGCCGCCGCATCCGCTCAGCGCCCAGCAGTGTACTACGTGCCGCAGAGGCCCTACACCACGCCTGGCACACTGCGGGACCAGGTACAAAGTTTCCGCTGCAGCAGTACTGCTGCTGTCCTTGACCTGGTCATTGCAAGCGCATTTTAGTTGCCGGCTTGATGGCAAGGATGCAGATGAACAACCGAAAAAACCCAGCTTAAGGCCGCACACCTTGTGGGGTATGCTTGCCTAACAGCTTTCGTTTGGCCAACTACCCCTTAGGATACCCCTTCATCACATCCTGACATGCCTTCCGCATGCGCACACACAACTCACCTGTGGCGGTGCACCATGTGTGCAGGTGTTGTACCCGCTGACGCTGGCCCAGGTGATGGCCCCACGCTATGCGGCGGGCAGCGGGCGTGATGAGCTGGACGCCGAGCTGGTTGAGCTCATGGGGGTGGTGCGCCTCAAGTGAGTCGGGCAGGGGGCACTGGGTGGGGGCATCACGACCCAGGGAGCATCGGTCGCGCTTACCATTTGACATTGTGTTGGTTGCAAAATCTGGCTCGATTACTGTCAGGTGCAGCAACCTGCAACACGGGCTGGGGCCCATCTTTGGCTGGACGTCATCTTCAAGCACTGTGCCTGCTGTTTGACCCCCCCCTTCTGTGTCTGCCTGCAGGTACCTGATTGAGCGTGAGGGCGGGTGGGACACACGCAAGGAGTGGGGCGAGGTTTTGTCCCTTGGGGAGCAGCAGCGGCTGGGCATGGCTCGCCTCTTCTTCCACAGACCGCGCTTTGGTGTGCTTGATGAGTGCACCAACGCAACCTCAGGTGCGGCATTGGGCTGGGGCTGGGACTTGCAGGATTGTGGTTTGACGTCTGGCTGCTTAATCCACTGAGCAGAGACGAGTGCGAGTGCTGAAGGATTTTGTTGCCGTTTGGGCAACCCAAAAGCTGTCCAGCTTGAAACCCCCCATCTGCTTTGGCTGCACCCAACCAACATCTTCCCACGTATGCAGTCGACATTGAGGAGGCTCTGTACCGCCACGCATCAACAATGGGCATCACCCTGGTCACAATCACGCAGGTAGGGTGGGAGGCTGCCTGATGAGGCTGTATGGCATAGCAATGCAACCTGGCTCGCTTGTGCCACGCGGCATCGACACCTCTTGCATGAGTGTGCTCATTGCGGTGACCCACGTGGTCACACACGTCCGCTACAATGCTGCCCCACCGCTCTGCAGCGCACCGCCCTGGTCAAGTATCACGACCGTGAGCTGCGCCTGACAGATGGTGAGGGCGGGTGGGAGCTGCGGGAAATCCATGCCCTACGCAAGGGTCTCGGAGGCAATGACGGCAACCTTGCGAGCAACACGACGGCGGGGGCAGAGACGGGTGCTGGGCTGGCGCCACGGTTTGAGGAGGTGTAGATGTCTTGGCCAGTATGGGCTGCAGCAGGCAGGCTGCAGCAAACAAGCCCCCAAGCTGCCAGGCAATGAGACAAGAGACACCGTGAATCCATGGACGTGCTGAGGCATGACCAAGGCTTGCAACCGCTGTTCTTCCATGTCTCTTGTCCATGTGATCCTTGTGCATGTCTGCATACCTATCATTTTATGCGCATTTCTGCTTGGCAGTCCCGTTCGTTTGGGGTTTCATTCCACTTGTCTTTCTTTGTTGGCGTTTCGGTTGCCTGGCACTGCTGTGTAAAGTGGTCATTCTCTGTTGATGGTGGTGCACCAGAAACACGGCAGACTTGTAGACTCAGCATTACACGCAGGTGCAGACAGTGACAGCTGCACAAATTGGCCTTGCACACCGATTCAAGGAACATTGCAAGACGGGCTCCTGCAGTTGCTGCAGTACTACAGGTAAAGGTAATACGATGAATAATGGGGAGCTTGAAGGGTGCCGCCCTTCGTCTCCCAGCCGCTGTTGGAAAGCCCTCGCTTTGTTGACACCACCCTTTCAAATTGCTGGTTCACCGTGTCTGGCTCCAACTCAGTCTCAATCCCAGCAGTAGGACCAGCTCTCAATACCTCCGCCATTAATGTTCCGCTTCATGCCCGCCGGCTCAGGTGTTAGGCAGCTGCTGCCAGTCGCTACGACAGCTGGTGAAGACGCGGCTCCAGAAAACAGGCAGCTGCTCCAAGCGGGCCGAGCTGCTGAGAATGTAGGCCATTGCCTGATGCCACAGGTGGCTGCCCAGCGCATTGTAACGGCGCTCTGTGGGCGGGCCCTGCCAGGCTTCCTGCCGCAGCCATACTCCCAGCCAACAGCTGTCAAAATGCTTCATTGCCAGCTTGCGCAGCCAGCCTCTGCCCTCATCGGTGGCAGCCTTCTTCTCCCAAATCACACTGGGATTCCGCATGGCGAACTGCATTCCAAGCAGGCAAGGCGGCTGCAGCTGTGGGATACTCAGCCAGCCTTCCACTCGCACACGTCCAAACCAACCACCTAGGCAAATCTCCTGCGTGGATTGGCCACGGGCAAATGCACTTCCAAGCCCAGCTTGAACACAGCTAGGGAGGGACATAGAGCTTACCCTGACCACCAGCGGGTGGTCTATGGGGTCCAGGCTGGGCCCGCCACTACCACTGCTGCTGGCGCCACTACCGCTGCTGCTGCTGTTGCGCCATGGCAGCTGGTTTATCAGGCGCGCTGCCTCCTCCGAAGAGGAGGTCTCAAGGGCCAGCACTTGCTCAAATGAGGCAAAGCAGAGGTAGATGAAGATTGGGTTGCCATCCTTGCACACCGGAGCCAGCTTGAACAACAGGCCCATGAAGAACTCATACTGCAGGCAGCATTGGTGCTGTGAGAAAGCAAAGCAGGCCTGACTTGAATTCAGGTCCAATGGCTGATCAGGGTGTGTTGTACTGACGGGCATGGAGCCCTGAATTGCCTAAGCGGATATACAGTCCTATGCATGCCATACTGACAGCACACCAGAAGGCGCAGTAAGAGGAACTTAGTGGCAACCCTACGCACCAAGTTGCCGGCCAGCTGCTGCTGCGCGCCTCCCAGGTTGGCCACATGTAACACGTTGGTCAGCGTTTTGCAGCGCGTCTCGTTGTCTGTGGGCAGCTTGTTGCCTTCATTAAGTGGGGAAGTGTGCTTGTTGACTGACCACACCCACACCACCTGACCCTGCAGGGCCAGGGCAGCATGGGAAATGATATTCCGCACATTTCATCTCAAAGCTGGGGACACAAGCATCATCTCGGAGGGAGCTGCACTTACTTGAGGCCGTGTCTTGCTCGGCATCTGCAGCCTGCCGTTCACAAGGCGCATCAGCCCAGCCTCGCTGTCGCCCTCAGCTGTGGAAGCGGCTGGATCAGCGGTGGCAGCTATGCATTTGCTCTGTTGCCGTTGGCCCAGTGCGATCTGCTGCTCATCATTACCGCTGGCCTGGGCAATGCTTACGGCAGCAGCATCAGCGTCTGTCGCAGCTGCAAGACCTGCCACACGCCTGCTGCGCCGCACAACTTCCGCCTGCTGCTGTTGCAGCTGTTTAGGTAGCACCTGCTCTTTTGCACCAGTGCTGCTGGAGATGGAATATTAAGCTCCATTGCTGTCTTTGCTGCTGCTGCCACCGCTGCTACCTGCGATGCCGTGGCTGATACTCCTGCCATTGCAGTCATCCCCGCCAGCTGTACAGTCACTTCCTGTACTGTTGGTGCTATAAGGGGGCTGTCTCGCAGATCCCGACAGATCGACCCCTCCCACTGCGATCCCCTCATCTGCCTCAACCTGCCCGACGGCTGCATCAGCGCCAGAGCCAGCATCCTTATGCTCATCTTCCAGAGTGGCAATGCCCCCACGCAAAGGCTGCTCATCACCCCCATCATTAGAGTCGTTGCCGTCCTCCCAATATGCCTGTGCAGGATACATGCAACCACGCGTGAACCATAGCAGATGCTATAGAGCATGCAAGCATGCCAAGACCAAATAGTAGCTTTCTCAAACGCAGGATGAACAACCGATCACACCTTGCAACGGCATGGCCCATGGACGACCCACCTGGCTGTCTGCGGCTGCTGGCTCCACTGCAGCTCCCTCTGCCTGCTGTCGGCTTGGATCCTGGGCAACAGCAGCAGCTTCCACCTCTGCCAGCAGAACTGCCGCTTTTGCCCGCAGCGCCGGGCTTGCCCAGCTCATCTTGCCAACAGCGAGAGTGCTGCTCAGCTGCATACCACAAACGGCATAATCAACGCCCAACTGTGGACACACACGTATCGCCGATAATTGCGCAGCAAGGGCCAAAGGCTGACACGGTTACAACTACACGCTGCAGGGGTGCAAGATTTCAAGATGAACACACCTGCCATGCACTCATGTCATTGCGCTCCGCCACATTCTGCAGCACCTCAAGGTCATGCCTGCTCTGCGCCGCGCCCAGCAGCAGCGGGGGAGCCTGCGAGTCGTACCATGTGTGGTACTTCTGCAAACAAAATGTAGTGGAGTGTGTAGTGAATAATGGTCAACACCAGTAGCTTACAGTGATGCAAGGGCGAGCACAATGTGCTGTGCGTCTGGCCCTGCCTGTCGGGCAAGGGACCTGCCCAAAACTCTAGCCTGCCTTTAAACTTCCCCATATTTGACCCACTCAGCTGCAGGGGCCCACATACCTTGCTGCGTGCAGCATTGTGCTCACGCGTTAGGTTGTGAGAGCATGGCGCAAAGTCTTCTTCCAACTCAGCCATATCGCTGCAGCAGGGGCTCGCAGTTGAAGAATCCAGTGAGCGCTATCTCAGGATAAATTGCATGCTCAAACAATCGACAGTCACACTTGGGCATGGTGGAATAAGCGCTAAAGTGTCATGCTCCTGAATGTGCCGGCGTGGGATACCATAGGACTGCCAAGCAGGCAAGTTGCAGGGGTACGTGGTCTTGCCTGTCATCGTAGAAGTCGTACAGTGGTATGTTGATAAAGAGGTTGGTGTCAAAGCGCTGGAATTCATGGCCCTGCAACAATTACTGTGAACTCTGGTTGGGTTCTGCAACCTGTTGGCCATCCAAAAGAAGTGAAACAGCAGTGCCAGGCAGTTATGCTATCCACCAAACTGATTGTTACCGCAAGCACCCACTTACCACACACTCGTCGCCAATCCTGATGTACAAGTCCCACTGCTGCAGCAGCGTCTCCTTCAGCACTTGTAGGGAGGCCGCCTCCAGCTGCCAGGCGGGTTTCACCTGCACGAGAAAAATGTGGCAGGAAGGCAGCCAGCCAATCAGTCACAAGTGCAACAACCAGCAATGTACCAGGTGCGATGGGCCCCTATACAGGGCATGGGAAGGCAACAGACACCTCAGGTGTGGGCATAAAGATGATGCATGCCTCGCACATGTGACTGTTCTACACCTTGATTGCCCCACAACCCCGCCACCCACCATGGCCCTGTCAGTGCCTGCTTCAGGGGCCACGCCCCCCG
>JAAMXP010003358.1:4551-15084 GCA_019693395.1 Ettlia oleoabundans | reverse complement strand
CCCCTCCCCACACCCCAAAAGGGCACCAAGGAACACATGTACCCCGCAGCTGTGACCTGCTGCCAGACCTGCCGGGTACCCCTGAGAAATACAGTGCCCTTGATAGAACACTGCTGTAATCTGCAGCTGTCCTGGATGACTAGCAATTCCTTCGTCAATCTATCCCCCATGCTTACCTTGCCTCCCTGCAGACCCTCAGTCTCCACTGTTACCAACACGATACTTTGCATGACTAACTGTATGAATGCTGGCAAACTTGCAACTCCCTACACTCAATGCAACAGATTTTGGCGTCAACTTCATGCACAAATGCGAGACACCGTTGTCGCATGCGGGTTCAACTTGAACAACATCCTGTAGGTGAGTGCACTCATTGACCGCATTTTTTCGCTGCACATATACAAACATGACAATAGTTTCACAGCCAGGTGTACCAGGGTGGTAGTTGCAGCATACCTGCTCATATTGTCTCATCATCACTGCCAGCCGGAGTGTGAACTGCCGACACCACTCCATTGTGGGCAAGTTGCTGCTCCTTCCAGTACACACAAGAACAAAAACTGCAACCAGGCGCGCCACCTGCAAGCAGGTTTACTTGAACTCGTCAGATGAGTGAGAGTATCAATCAACAGTCTTGGCACTGCATGGTGCAGTAGTTGCAGGCATCAACCCCACCTACGAACAGCTACGAAGCTTGGTTCTGGCCTGTCTGGATAGGGTGGCTACCCAGCTACTCACTATCGGCGGCATTCTCGTGACGGCAATGTAGGGGCTGGCAAATCCAGACGCGCCACCACCCATCTGCAGGTGGTGTTCCAGCATTCGGCGCTAGTCAGCAGTGCTGATGTTGCCCTTGGGCCCCAGCACAAGCTTCCCCACCAGTACCCCCAAAGCGTAGATGTCTTCAAGGTGCACAGAGGCGAGGCTAAACAGGAGGCGACGGCAGAAAGCGCGCAACCAGCAAAAGATTACTGGCCTGCGCAGCAGATGCACAGCGGCGTGAAGCCAAGCCTGCTTGCTACTGCGGTTGGAAACGCAACCAGGCTGATCACTTCAGTGGCGCAACCAGCTGAACCCGGTGCCAGCTGTACCGCGGCAGCGACAGGTGCCTGACCAGTACAGACTTATCCGAGTGGGGCCCCACTAGCCCCATCATTGTCTGAATGGGGATGTAGCCTGGTGTCAGCTCCAACTTGCTGCGGGACAGGAACACATTGCTCCCAGCAAGCGCTGTACGGGTTAAGTTGAATGCATCTTAGAAGCGTCCCTGAACACTGTCAGATACAATCACAAACCGTTGCTGCAGTCGCGGGCAAAAGGCAAACACAGGCCTGTTCGGTAGTACAAGTATCCTCGTGCAAGGTTTTAATGCTTTAATGAACCGTTTTCACCTGATATCCACGACGTCTGGCTCGTTGCCTGAGAAGGGCATGGCACTACCTACATCGATGATCTTGATACTTGCCTGCAACAATGACTTCCAGATGGCATGACACTACCAATATTTCACGAGATGTCATAGCGCGCACAACAGGACAGCAGCCAACAACATGTGCATTGACCCTCTCACCGGCTGTCTGTCTGTGCCCTCTTGCACGACAAAGTTGCCAGGCTTCACGTCGTTGTGGATGATGCCATTCTCATGCAGCTTCTCCGGACACGTAGTGGTGTCATGCACGAGCTGCAGCAGAGTTGACAATGGCACTCCTGAATCAGTGTGTTCAAGTCTCCTGCAAGCATAAGGGGCATGAGAAGCGATGCTGGTCGTGTGTGCTTATTGGTCATCCACCATTTCCAGCAGGCCCAAGTACAATCAGCAGACTGACAGACAGCTGTGAAGCCAAAGCTGCAGCACCCATCAGGTCATCGTGCACACAGTGGCTGACCTGACACTTGAAAGGCAGAGAGGCTCCCTGCTGCACCCACCCATTCACAAACTCGGCCAGGTCGCCGCCGGTAACCAGCTCCCACGCCACCACCACCACAGGCTTTGCTGCCAGCTTCTTGTTGGCATGTGGTGCCTTGCGCCCTGGGCCATCCTGTTTGCAGGTGGGATTGCTGTTGGTAGGGCCTGGGGCCTGATTCTCGCCAGCGCCACAGCTGCAAGCCGTGGTGCCGCCTGCATGGTTGGTAGCCGGGGCTGGAAGGGCGCTGCCGCTGGCTGCCACTGGCACTGGTGCTGCAGACTCTACCAGGTTGGCAGCTGTGCCTGATCCAGGGCTGCTGGGCACTGTTGGCCCCTTGGCAGCCACAGGGGCAAGCTGGCCTGCAGCGCCGCCGCTGCCCATGCCTCCCGCAATGGCAGAATTGTGAGGTCTGCAGGCGCCGCAGCTGGTGCCATTGCTGCTGCACCAGACTTGTCTGCCAGCGTTGCGGTGGCGCTCACAGCCTGCTGGCTGACGGGGCTGGCAGGTGCCACTGCAGCGCTGCTTTCCTCAGCTGCACGTGCAGGTGCAGCTGCCTCTGCAGCTGCTTTGGCTGCCTCACTCGCCTCGGCTGCCACCTGTGTGATTTGACACTGAAGTCCTTGCCTGGCTTGTGCTTTGTGCCACTGGTGACTTGCAGCTTGACCTCCCGCCGGCGGTCCACCTCTGCGATGGTTTTGAGGCGCGCCTGGCCCATGAGCACGCGGTAGGACACATTGGAGGGGTACGTGGCGGTGGTCATGGTGCCCTGCAAGCACGCGGGGAAGCAGCAAGGCACCCATAGGCATGATGTCAGCTCTGGTGTAGGTTTGTGCTGGGCGGGTGAGTCAGGTGGGTGTTGGTAGGTGGGTGCTGGGCGGGTGAGGCAGGTGAATGCTGGTGGTTGGGTGCTGGGCGGGCGAGGCAGGTGAATGCTGGTAGGTGGGTGCTGGGCGGGTGAGGTACGTGGGTGCTAATAGGCAGTTGCTGGGCAGGTGAGGCAGGTGGGGGTTGGCGAATGGGCGAAGGGCTGATGAGGCAAGTGGGTGCTGGGCTGATGAGGCAGGTGGGTGCTGGTAGGTGGGTGCTGGGCTGATGAGGCAAGTGGGTGCTGGTAGGTGGGTGCTGGGCGGGTGGACAGGTGGGTGCAGGACAGGTGAGGTGCTGGGCGTGGAGCAGGTAGTAGAAGGCAGGTGGGCGGGTGAGGCGAGTGCGTGCGGTGTGTGTGGGTGCTTTGGCGGTTGATGCAAGTAGATTTTGGTGCTATAACCTCTGCACTTGCAAGCTGCCTCCTAGATGCTCTATTGCACTATGGTGCTGTTGGGTGCTGCATCACACCTGTTTCCGCTATCAATATCAAGCAACCAGGCCATGGGCGCTTTTGCCCCACGCACCGACCATCGTACCCCTGCCCACCCCACCATGTACCACCCCAGGCACCCACCGTCTCAAAGAAAGCAGGGTTCCGGCTGTTTGCTGCCAGCTCCCGCGCCATCATCTGTGCTACAGTATCTGGCAGAGCCTTCATGGTGAAGGGGCTGAATTCTGCCTCCGGGTGACGGGAGCGCACCAGCGCCACCGCCTTGTGAACAAGCTGCACCGCACTGCGTGGTGCTGTGCCTGCCTGGAGGTGCTCGTCATAGACTTCTAACAGCGCCTTGTAATACACGCAGTTGCGAAATGCAACCACGCTGTAATCGGCTGTGGCGGACGGCCCCTCGCCCTCTGCTGCCGGCGGCTGCCGGCTGCTCTTCCTGCCACTAGCCAGGCGCTGGGCGCGGGCACGTGCCTGGCTGTTGTACGGCGTGGGGACCGGCCTAGAAGTGCCCACTGGGGTGCCAAAGCCGCCACCGGCCAGCCTCTGCAAGCCGCGGAGCATTAAAGCAGGTGTCCGCGAGCGTTGGCGTAGAAGCTAGCCACAGAGCCCAGAACCCGTCGAAAGTACCTTTGGACGAGGCAGAAATCTGCAGGGCTGTAAGGCGCTGAAGAGCTGGCGATGTACAGCTGGCGGTGCCGCATGGGGCGCTGAAATTTTACTTTTCTTTCTGTGGAAGAAAGGCTCTCTTCTCATTACTGCGATGGTGCTAATCACTTGCGCCATCTACTGAATCACTTCATGGCATTCCCTGCATGTGCAACGCAATAAGCGGCGGTAGGCTGGTATCCTCGACGCCAGCGCCAATTTACCGGCCCGCGACGGTACATGCCAATTAGAACATGATAGGCCGCCTGGCAGGCAGGGCAACCTCACTGGCCGCTTTGCAGCCATGGACACCTTACTGGCAAGGGCACAGCCGGATTGCAGGCATATTATGGCAGCACTAGGGTTTTGCTGCGCGCGTGCCAAACCTGGACTATGGGGATGTAGGTCCTGCCTCATGAAAGCCATGAAGCATTAACCAACCTATTTGGCTGAGTATATGCACCGTACACATAGTAGCAACGACGGACACTGTAATCAGACTGCTCCACCCCAGGATATCTCTAGTGCCATTGCCAGCGCTATTGCTGGCAAGGGTGCGCGTTCGGGATGATGTTGATGTCAACATGTCAGGATTCCGCTGTCGGTGAGCTTCATATCATATCCACCTACCCTGCCGAAGCATTAGGGCTGTTTTGCTTCGGTTTTCAAATGCTGATAGGCGCCGTGAGGGTCACTCCTCGCGGCCACTCCCCGCGCTGCGCAGTTGCTCCCGTAACCTGCCTGCTGGTCGCCATCGCGTATTAGTGCGCTGCCGATCGCCGCCGCGCTGCCAGTGCCACGGTATCAGGCGATGGTGGCAGGAGCGGTCGGAGCGCTGGGAGCGGTGGGGATAGCGGCAAAGGCACTTGCTGCGCACACTTCATCAACCTGCAGAAGCGGTTGGTTGTTGTTTAAAATGCATATTGATTCGTTGTATCAGCAGTGGTGATTCTTGGCGATGGTGGCAGCAGCGGCGAGCCCCTCGCCCCTCCTGCAACCTTGACCAGCTGCTTGTCGCACCCCCCGATCTGCACCGACTTGTCCCCTCCCTCACCTGCTTCGTTGTGTTGCTGTGCATCAAAACCTACATCCACTGACGGCCTCCATTACTGGCAGCAGTTTCCAGCCCCCAGTGAGGTGAAAGGGCAGTTTTCTGGCGCCTGCATTTTAGAAGGCTTGAGCCGGCTAGTGGTTTGCGGTTGCCTGTCTTTCCTTGTGTCAAAGTCTGGGTTGCCGTTATTGTTGCCATGCGCATTTCTACCATTGGGGCAGGTGTGTGAGGGTGGGCGCTGTCTGATTTTGATTGTGTGTGAGTGGTGCGGGCCCATCGGGTGTGTTTAGTGCTGCTAGTGGCGTCATTGGTGGGCGGCGTGCCTTGCCTCCTTGACCTGCAGCATTTGCTGTCGCTGCTTCCCACAGGGCAAGGAGCGTGCAGCGGGATTGTGTACGTACGAAGGCATTCCCACCTGACAGCTTGGCTGAGACATCAGGTGAATAGGGTGTGCATTGGAGGAGCAGTTGGTGCTCCAGTGGCGTTCGGGACAGCTGGGTGTCAGCCGTGCAGCGGTTGTGTACTGCCTGCGTGCCATTGAGAGCCCTGTTCCTGCTGCTTGTGCACTTAATGGGTGTTGAGTTGGGCTGCATTTGAAGTGCAGCGGCTGGTGTTTTGGAATGGCATTTTGGATTGTGATGTCAATGTGTTCCATATCTGACCCTCAATTGTTTAGCCGGCTTGGTGGCGTAGTAACTTTTGATGTTTTTGGATCGCGATTGAGCATTCCGCCAATGGCAACGTACATCACCGAACGCCAGCACAACCCCTCGTGCTGGTTTTCCTGCTGTCCTCCTTTCCAAACTAGTCTTTCGTCCTGTAGCTGCTACAAGCGCGGTTTCAAGCTCGGGAACCCTCCAATTGAAAGAAAATATTCGTGGCCGGCTGCAGTCATGGCGCACATCAAAGCTCTGCGCAACAAGTGGCTTGCAGCCTTTGCGCAGCACCAACAGCCGAGGCTTTCTGCTTGTGGTGATCAGCAGCAGCAGCAGACTGCAACGGCCCCGCAACCAGCCCCCAAGATTCAGGCAGCGCCGCCGGAGCAGCAGCAGCGACCGGCAGCAGGCAGCGCGCTTCTACCCAAGAAACGCTTGCTAGGGAGCTGTGGCACGGGCGCAGCTCCGCAGCGAGACAGGTGCGACGCGAGGGGTGTATTACCGCCTGCCCGCTTGCCAGCCCGCTCGACAGCTGCGTCCGCCCACGGCTGCCCAGAGTTGCTGTACTCTCAGTTACATGCACCTGACCGTTATTGCCCACTCCCTTTGTCACTGCAGCAGCCTTCCAGCGAAAAAGCCGCGAGAAGCAGAGCCAGGGCGCAGCCGTGTTGCAGGTGAATCAACGGGTGGCGAGCCCCCGCCGGTGCAGCCCTCGCCGCAGCAGCAGCAGCCCAAACCCAAGCCTGAGCTCAGCAGGCTCAACGGTGAAGGCAAGCAGCGATGTGACAGCAAGGTCGGCAGCAAGCTGGTAGCAGCAGGAGGTGCTACAGCAGCAGCAAAGCCAGCCAAGCGAGAGGGCGGTGGAGCAGGCTCTGGCAGCGATACGGGCAAAGTTGGTCGGGGGGCCACCAAGGAGCCTGCCAAGGGCGGCGCAGACAGAGCAGCTGGCAAGGAGGGACCACGGGAGCAGCAAGGGAAGAAAGAGGCGCCTGTCAGGAAGGACGCGGCGGCAGCAGCGGATCGACCAGGCAAGGTTAGCGTAGGCGAGCGTGCTCCGAAAAAGGTGATAGCCACAGCAGCGCCACGCCCTATTAAGAAAGAACAGGCAGCAGCCGGGGAGCGTCCAGGCAAGAAGGAGGCGCCAGCTGGTGCAGCAGGCAAGGCGGCAGCACATGCGGGTGCCAAACCCACCCAGCCACGGACGCAAGCAGACGCCAATGGCAGGGCGGCAAAGCCTGCTGCAGCCACATCAGCCAAGCCCACAGCGGCGGCACTGAATCCAGCAGCAGAGGCAGCGGCAGCAGCAGTGAAGCTGGAGGCACAGCAGGAGCATGCAGGCAGCAACCCCTCCAGCCTGAACCGTGAGGGTGGTGGTGCCGCCGCAAAGGGGCAGCGGCAACAGCAGCAGCAGGTCACCTCTCCAGCCAGGCTCGCCGCCGTAAAGGCGGAGCCGCTTGGTGGTGAGGTGGGCAGCAGCAGTCTGGGCACCCCTGTGGAAGTGCTGCTGTCGCCAGCGGGCACAGCGCAGCATGTTGGGGAGCTGGTGGTGGCGATGTACAGCCGGCACAGCGAGCTCTGGGAGGCAGTACGCTCCCGCTTTGCAGGTGCGTGCTAGTATTGTGATTTGCATTGCTTGCAAGCATGCGGGTGTATCCCGTCTATGCAGGTTTAGCAGCACGTGCTGTTTGAGGGTGGTGGTGCAGGCCGGTTGTTCACAGCTTGTCAACCGCCTACAGTGCTGGTGCAGCAGGAATCCTGCATGTGGGGGCACCGAGTGAGCACGGCCACTTGGCCACCTGCTGTGCTGCCCTAATCTCTAGCCATCCATCATATGCCCCCTTTGCTCGCTGCCCATGTTATTCCCCCAACCGCAGACCGGTTGCCCAGCGGCAGGTCTCGCCTGGTGTACCAGGATTCCGAGGGCGACTGGCTGCTGCTGCACCCCGAGGCACCCTGGCACATCTTTGCCCAGACCGTGCGCAAGCTGGTGGTTACTGTACCTCCACAGCCACAGCCACAGCCGCCGGTTAAGAAGGAGGAGGCGCATCTACCGACAGAGAAAGCAGAGTGAAGGCGCAGACGCTAGTAGCGCTGCAGCTGGCGACCGCGCTTCACAACATCCACGTCCTTGATGGGAAAATAGTAACCCTATACTCTTTCTACTCGTTAGACAGCTAAGACAAATGCACGACCCAATCATCCCTTTCCAACGCTTTGACGTGCCAGCCATGCCGCCTGCACTGGCTGTTGACATGACCTGCACTGCTGCTCTCTTGCTCCGCTTGTCTTTGCTCATTCATGATGAACCCGCAGCATTGCATGCCGCCGTTAGGTGGCCCCCTTGCCAGCTTTCCAGTCACGTAGTGCATGCCACTACATGTGCATGTCTCCTGCCTCTGCACACCATATCTACGCATCATGTGCGTTGTCGCATACACAGGACCTCAACACAACCGGCAGCCTGATAGGGGCGGTAGACCAGGAATGGCAGCCAAAGCACCCCAAAGGCATATAGCTAAACTGCACTACAGTGCGAAGTGTACAGGGCACAGGTTGTTTGGTCACAGCAGGGTCAGAGGTCGGGGCGCCATGCCTCCTGCGCTTTCCGGTCCACTAGAAGCAGCAGCTGGCGAACAGCAACTGCCACCAGTATGGCTGTGCACAGCACTGACCCCAGCACCAGCCCCTGCACAACCTGCTGCCGCCGCTTCGCCGCCTCCTTCTGCTGCCGCTGCAAGTCACGCTCCCGCTGTTTCTCCTCGCGGGTCAGCTTGCGCCTCCCCCGGTGTGCTTTTCCTCCGCCTGCTGGCGCTGCAGTGGCCAACTTTGCACTCATTGCATCAGCAGTTGATGCACCTCTTGACGTGGGTGCTGCAATACTGCTGCTGCCAGTAACTGCCGCTTCTTGTGATCCTGCTGCTGCTGCTGTCGACTGGGAGGCGGGTTGTGCGGCCTTGGCGCATGCTTCGTCGCAAGGCAGCAGGCGCATTGAGGTGGCGCCGTCGTATGTTGCGCTGCCTGTGGCGGCCAGCAGCAGGCGCTGCACCTCGTTGCACGGCACCTTGCGCTTGCTGCGTCTGCAGCCGCACCGCACCGTAACCTCCTTGGTGCAGCCCTGGCTGGAGCAGGCGCCCGGGTGGCAGGGGCGCTCGCAGGTGTGGGGGCAGCCAGACAGCGCGCGGTGGCACACCTTGCCACACCCCAGACGCTCCGCAGGCAGCTGGGGCGCTGCCGCCGTCAGCTCCCCACACACAAACTGCAGCGTGGTCTTGCCGCAGTGGCATGGCCGGCTCACGCCCACCTCGCACGGCGGGCATGCTTGGCTGGGAGGGTGGCAAGCCAGCGGGCAGGAATGTTGGCAGGTGGGGCGGGGCCGCTGGCAGGGCAGGGTGCATGGCGCGCAAGGCTGGTCAGTTGGGTCATGGCAGCCCCGCTGGCACAAGTGGTTGCCGCATGCCAGCGGTTGTCCGCAGGGTTTCTGGCACGCAAAGGGCGCCGCGCTGCTGCAGGCCACCTGCGGTCAGCAAGTCGCATCAATACAGGCGGCTTCAGCTCAGCCAACACCACCAAAGTGTACCAGGTGCGCGTGCTGCGCTGCGGGCAAGGAGCGAGTTCAGATCAGACAAGACTGTATGGGTGTAGCATGTGGCGTTGTGTGCAGTTTACAGGAACAGGCAGCAGGTATGGAGGCGCACCTGCACCGTGACGTGTGCCCCTAGGCAGGTGACGGGCACAGGAACAGGGCAGGGGGGGCAGGCGCTGAGGTGGCCGCCAGCCGTGCGCTCCAGCGACTCCAACAACCGCGCCGCCTCTGCTGCTGCGCCTTGTGCCGGCGGCAATTGGGGTTCATGCTGCTGCTGCTGCTGCTTGCTGCTGCTGCGGCCGCCACTGCTGCCTCCCGCCACAGCCCAGTTCAGAGGGGCCACAGGTGGCGGCGGTGGCTGGTACTCTGGCACAGCGGGCGGCGGCGGGTCGTGGCAGTGGGGCAGGCTGCACTTGTGCCTGCACGCCAGCTGCGGACAGCAGCGCAGGGGGGAACCAGATGGGCGAGTTGTGTAGTCCATATCGCTTGTGCATGAGCAGCACAGCATTACAAAGCGTCACCCGTAATGAAAAGCGGAGAGCGTGTAGCAAAGATGATTCACCCGGCAGAAGCTGTCCGCCCTGCTGGTGTGCACACACACTGACCCACTGATGAACCGACCTGCGTGCCACATGCCGGTGCTGGGCAGGGCGGGCAGGGACCGTAGTGGCAGCGGTGTGGCGGCCGCGACGCTGCGTGGCGGCACATTGCGGGCACGGGGCACGGGTGCCGGCAGGGAGGCGGCTTGGCAGATGACTCGCGGCCGCAGGGCACGCTGCAAGCAGGTTGGCGGGGGAGCAGAAGAGGGGGTCAAATGCCGACAGCAAGTGGCTGCGGTGCCACGCTGCAGCAACCCCGGTGCCCTTGCCTCCCTTGCTGCTCTGCCTAGAGTGTGGCGATCATGGCACACATGCCGGCACTGCCTGCTCCTGCTGCTCTTCTCACTCTCGCTGCCTCTTTACCCATAACCGCAGCAGCTTCACTGCGGTGCTCTGCCAAAACGAGCTATCATTGGGAACAGGGTGACCCAATTGCACTCTGCCCCCGCCCTGGCCCCCACCTGTAGTGCGTCTTGCCGCATGCACAGCTGATACGTGCGCTGAGCGGGCAAGGAGCGCACTCCCCGCTGTGGCAGGGCGAGGGGCACCTACAGGCAGGCGGCACACACACACACACACAGCACATGTTACGCAGGCACATCGGTGTACTTGCTGCCCCCGAAAGTCTGGCGTGCACTGGAGTGGGGTCCTGAGGACAGTGGCATACACTGAGTGGAACTGTGTGGGGGGGATGTCCGCGGGCGGCAACATAAGTGCCTGTGAGTAGCATGGCAACTATGCCCAAGTCCCAGGGGTGTGTAGACCCCCCCCCCCCCA
>JAAMXP010003349.1:0-10047 GCA_019693395.1 Ettlia oleoabundans | reverse complement strand
CCGGGACACACACACAGGATCTCTCACCTCCAACAGGTGGTTGCGGCGGATGCGCAGGATGCACATGTCTGGGTGGGTGGCCGGGAAGCCGCTATCATCGGGGGTGGGGAGGTTGAGTGAGCCCTGCTTCCAAATGGACGGCCCGCCCTCGCTCGTGCCGTTCATGTGGCGCCCCATCATGCGCCGCTCATCATCCTGCACACGGCAAGCGCAGCGTGCTGACTCAGGTGAGGTAGAAGAGACAGGAACAGTTGAGCTGTGCAGGCCTGGCACGAGAACTAGGGATAGTTGGACAACAAGCGAGTGACAAGGAAAAGCTGAGTGCAACCCAGCAGGTCACACTTGCAGAGATACATGCACACACCTGCAAGCTGTTGCCACCAGCGGCAGGGACCCCATCTCCAGTGCGCAGCGAGTTGAACAGCCAGCGAAGCCCGCCTTGGCGATCGCGCCGCCGACCACCGCTAGGACCGTGCATGCCGTTGCGCAGAGCTGCACCACCGCCGCCGTTGCCTGCCTCTCCGCCTGCACCACGCAGCGCAGCGCTAACCCGAGCCTTCTCGTTAGGCACCACGCACTCGTCCTCCTCAGCCCGCCGCGTCCCACGTGCGCTATTGCTTCCACTGTTGGCTTGCTGCTCCAGCCGGCTTTGGGCCACTGTTTGGTCCATCTGGATGCGAGCCTCAGTGTGCAACAGCTTGGACTTGGCACGCGGGTTCAGCAGGAAGGGGTAGGAACAGAAAGAGAAGGGGCCGTCAGTGCCGGTGGCGTGCTGCGGCATGTCGTGCGTCTGGCGCCAGGCCACATAGTGGTCCAGCACATCAAGCTTCTCACTGCATTACACGCAAGCGGAGGGATTCATGCATAGCTCGATTCCAGATTGGCACAAGGTGCTGTGGATGTGCACGGAAAAGGTGGCAGAAGGAAAGGGGAACCCAGCCACGCCCGCTAATCTCCCTTCAACCCTGCTGCTTTGACAGACCAGGCACCCCACCTCCTAACGGCACTGCACTGCACACTTTCAAAGAAGCAAATCCTGCTTTTCAAGGCAAGGCAACCCACATCTACGGACGCACAACCCCACCTGATGAGCTCATTGTAGAAAGCCTCAGGCGGCAGCTGCCTGCCTAGCTGGTTGGCCTCCTCCACCTTGGACAACACCTTGATCACGTTCATCACGCTGCAAACCGACCGCCAGGGAGAAAAGCCAGGCTTAGGGTGGTGGTGCCCCACAACCGTCGGCTCACCATGATTCCACACCACACCCACTCCCATGCCCACGGTGGCTGCCTTCAAAGAAACTACTGTCTGCACCACCAGCTTACGCACACGCACAAGCCCCTTTACACCCTCTCCCACGGTATGCACCTACCTGATTGTGAGCTTCTTGGTGGCGTACAGCTCATCGGTGAGGTACTTCTGCAGCGGGCGCACCACACGCGCCTCCAGAAGCTCCGCGGGGTACTCCGCCCACCATTTGACCAGCAGCTGCACAAGGACAAACACAGGGCAAGCATGACCAGCAAGATCTAGGCATGACAGCAGGAGAGATGAAGGAGAGCGGAGAGTGAACCAGGGTTATTTTTAGATTTTTAGATAACCCTAAAAACCCTAACCCGAAGAACCAGGGTGATAGGCAGCAAGTTTGCGGGCATGGACCAGCAGCAGGCTGGGCAGACTCATGTGGGCCCGCACAATGGACAGCTATGCACCTGCAAAGCAAACTTACTTGCGTGTGCTGCACCCTAGGCGTACTTTGACCCAACAACTCAAGCCTCTTTTCCCACGACCAAAAACCTACCCACATAGTGACAAGCTTCGGTTATTGCCAGCCAGCCAGTCAAGCTGCTGTTGCACTCACGTGGCGCGTGGATGAGGGTGCGGCCAGCACGGCGTTGCACACCCGTGGGATGAGGGTATTTGCCACGCGCGAATCGCCCAGCAGCTGGCTCTGCATTGCCGCGAGGAGCACCTGCGCACGCTCTGGTGTGCCCAACAGCTTGATGTTGCGTTCTAGATCCATCACAAGCACATCCATGGCGCGACGGAAGGCCTGCGGCCGGGCGCGGAGGGAGGCAGGCAAGGCCCACGCCGGCAGAGGGTGTTGGCTTCATGGTAGCACGTGCAAACTAGGTAAATTGGCAGCAGTGCAGCAGGCATGCAGGATCAGTGGGCATCAACTATCCTGACGCTAGGTACCCTTCCCTCAATGCCAGCATCCAGCCGAACCCGCTGTCAGCCTAGTTGTGGCAACTCACTTCCCCAACACTTATGAACCTGCCGCCATCATACTAAAACTGCCACCGCCCTGCCCTGGCGCTCTGCCAACCTGGAATAGGCAGTCCTGCTGCGGCTGCGGGTCGTCCTTCTTGGGTGCCGCAGGCGGCTCCAGCTCCAAAATGGCCCGCTGAGTGGCCTCCAGCAGCACCACATCCATGCCCACCATATCCTTCAGGCCAAAAGCCGCAGAGATGGCAGCAGCTGAGGAAAAAATGCGCTCCACGGCGGCGGAAATGGGCCGCACATGCGCATCTGCCTCCAGGTTGTTTGGGGCAGCATGCGCAGAGGCGACAGCGCTTTGCAGCCGCTCCCAGAGACGAGGTGCTGCCTGGTCTGGCAGTTCGTCGGCAGCGCGGGTGAGGAAGGCGGAGGAATACGCGCCCGCCACCACCGCAGACACCACAGGGGCCCTGGAATGGCCGCCGCCCCCCCCCCCGCCGCCCGCGTTCTCCAAAAAGCGCATGCGCAGCCGCGTCGGCGTGGCTAGAAGCATGCCAGCACCCTGTGGCGCGGGGCGACTGGTGTCAGGGTCAGCCGCCGCAACTGGCAGCTGTCCGTGCATGCTGCTGCCACAGCCCAGCACCTCGCCGTCGCGACACACAAAGAGCGTGTGCTGCGCGCCGCAAGCAACCTGACACACGCCTTTGCCTGACAGGTCTACCACCTCTGAGGGGAGGCTCGAGAAGCGGAAGGTGCGGTTGCCCAGCTGGCCTGCAGAGTTGTCGCCCCAGCTGTACACCTCCTCGTCAGTTAGAGCCACAGTGTGGAAGGTGCCCGCTGCCACAAAGCGCACGCCCTGCAGGTACCGATAGGGTGGTAGCCAAAGGGTCAAACAGGCGAAATGATGGCACATGAGTGGCACAGAATGCCATCCCACCTGCGCTGGTCCATGCCCAAGGTACCCCACCAGCCTGTTGTTAAAGCCTGCCCGCCCGCCAGCCAGTCGTGATGCCCGCCTCAGCAAGCCTTGTGCTTGCTACACGCCAACACACACTGATGTTGTGAACCCGGACCCTCGCTCCCTCTGGCGTAGCTTGCTGGCACCCGTCCTGTGCCACCCACCCACGTGCACAATCCACTCACCTGGAGCGCCACTCGCTTAGGCACCAGCACACGGCCGTCATCGTGCACAGCCCCCATCTCCTCCTGAGGGGTGCCTGGCTCCCCTGCCAGGTGGGTCTCCAGCACGTCCTGGGGCACACTGAACAGCCACTCAGTGGCCACCTCAACACCCACGTTGCCCGTCTCGTGAAGCGCCAGCTCAGCCTGATCCGAGGGGATGCCCATTTCAGCCATGGCGCTCAGGAACCGCTGGTTAACGCGGCGGTTGACGCGCTTGCGCTCACTAGCGGTGCGGCTGGCTTGGATCTGGGTGGCCACCTCGGCGGCGTGAGGCAGGCCCAGCTGGCCACGCTCGTTGCCGCCCCAGGTGAACATAAAGCCGTTGCTGGTCAAGGCCACGCTGTGTGCCTCACCTGCACAGGGCATGGCAAGTGCGGACAGGCAGGCAGGTGAGTGGCGAGGGCAGGCAGCGGCTACGTTCCATCAGCAACACGGGACAGAGGTGGTGTGCGATAGTGCAAAGGCCGGCGCGACGCTGCGCCGAGGGCTGCGTAGCGGACGCCACCCCTCTGTGCCGTGGCTGCTGCGCTGGTGACAGCTGCAGCCAGCTATGGCTGAGTTTTCCTGCCGATACTGAAAAGCAAATGTGCTGCTGCCTGCACCCACGACCACAATCCAGTGCCACTGCCAAAGCGGGCTGCAAGGCATCTCACACCCTCAGGCCGCTTTCAGCCCGCCAGGCGCCCCACCCACCTGCCGCCAGCTGCTGCACAGGCAGCGCCCAGAGCCCCTCCACAAGCGTGGGTCCCCTCCTGTCCAGCGTGTCCCCCAGGCCCAGCTGCCCGCTGCTGTTGCGGCCCCATGCATAGACTTGGCTGGTGGCGGTGACGCAGAGAGTGTGGTAGCGCCCGCAAATGACCTGCGTCACCATCTGCTCATGCAGCATCTTGATGCTGCGGGGCTTGACCCAGTCAGTCTCCGCCTTGTCACCGTGCCCGCACTGACCATACTGGTTGGAGCCCCAGGTGATGACATCCTCGGGGGTGATGGCGATGGTGTGCTCGGCTCCGCAGGAGATCGCCCTTCAAGAAAGGGGGCAGGGGCAGGGAGGGATGGGAGAAGGGGAATCAGAGGCAGGACATTGTGAGGGCAAAAGTTGAATGAGGCAAAGCGGAAGAACCAGGACAACTGAGATACTGCCGCTTGCACAATGAATGGGCTTTGAAGGGGTGCGCAAAGCGTCGCAGGGGCAGAGACATCTGTGAGGAGAAACACAGGGTGCTGGCCGCTTCAGGTCCTACAAGACAGGCAGCTGGGTACATGGAACAGCGGCCAGCAGGTGCTTCAGGAGGATTGGTATTGGGGGCAACTTCAGTGGTTGGAGTGAACTGTGGCATGTTGAAGTGAGCACAAGAGCAAGTTAGAATCCAGCAGCTGGCAGGCAAGACGAGACAGCCAATCAGGCATGTGGGTGCTGCGCCTCACTTGACGTTCCACCCGACCAGCAGTTCCATCCGCTTGGGCACATCCTTGCTTTCACCGGGTCCCGTTGCGGACCCCAGCTGCCCCTTGTCGTTCAGGCCCCAGGTGTAGACCTCCCCCTGCCCTGTCACGCCTGCTGCGTGGTTGCTGCCCATGCTGAGGGCGGCCCAGCGACGCGCTACCTTGAGCGACTGAGGCTCCGCTACGTCTCCAGTGTCCCCCACACCCAGCTGACCATCGCTGTTGCCGCCTGCGCAAGGGATCACACCAGTGATTTGCGGCAACGCCTTTTCAAACACACGCTGGCGAGCGCTGCCAGGGCGGCCAGTGCAACCCAGCAAGAGTGGCCGCTTCCAAGAGGAAGCACATGCGGAGTGCAGAGGCCTGCGGCACAGCTCACCGCACACCCAGCCATTCTCATCCAGCGCAGTGGAGACTAGAGGGCTGTGAGGGCTGATATCTAGCTGCTCAGGCTCTCCCTGCAGGGCAACAGAGCAAAGGGGGATCGGCCGCTGTGGTGGGGCCGGGCGCCAACGAGGGATGGAGGTCTGAGGCTTGCTCAGCCTGCTTAGAAGCCATCACCGCTTGCCTGGCAGCGTGCCGGAAGGTTGCGGCGCACCATGGCTTACTGCCTGCCTCAGGGAGGAGGACCACGATCTGCCCGCAACCGCCCAAGGGCGTGTCTCCCAAGGGTGCGCTGCCGCCCGTTACTGCCCTGAAACACGTTCGTGATAACTTGCCTTGAGTGCGGCGAGACGGGGATGCTGCGGAGGCACCTTGGTTCGCACCGCCAAGGGCGGGCTTTTCTCGCCTGCCTCCATCTCCCGACTGCTGGGCACCACGATGGGTTGCCGACCTGTGGCGTCCGCCCGGAGTCTGACTTCCAACATTTTGGAGCAGGAGAAGGGGGCCCGCGACTTCACATGGCAGGGCAATGCTGGTGCCAGGTCAGCGCTGCCGCCACCAGCCAAATGCCACCAGCGCCCGTGCTTTCATGACAGCCTGTCACATCATCACTACATTTATCACGACCGAATCTGCACTTAGAACTTCTGGGAAACGTTGCAGTATGCGGAAGAGAACGCAAGGGTTGTTGACCACGTGATTAAAAGGCTCATGACGGGCTTGTGTGTGCTGTCAGGATAGCCAAACGGAGCCGGTCAGCACCAACACAGCAGTGCGGTTGCGGTGCATGCTGTGCTTGCACAGTACACACAATCTGCTCATCTCGTGCTGGAGTGAAGGAGAAAGCGGGTGGCAAAGTGTCCACTGGCTAACCTTCGTAGTCGGCACAGTGTCTGCTGGCTTCATCTTCCCCGATTGACCTGAATTGCTGCAGCAAGGGCGGATGCGTCGAACCAAGCGAGCGCTTGCATGTGCAGGCTCAGTTGCTCAACCACCGACACTACCAACACCACCAGTGGGAGGGAGCAGCACTATGCCGGTGTCCGTGACTGCTTTTGGTGGTGCGCACGCGATTTCGAGCATCCATGCTCTGCCTTACATCTCCCCAGCACAGCAAAGTGCTAGCCAGGCATGCCGCCAGTGGCCACCACCTGCTGCTGTGTACGGCGTGCTCATTATGGGTGGAGCTTGCCCCAGAAGTGCCGCCGCAGTTTGTGGTTCCGGAAACTTTACACCTCTTGGCAGCTGTGCATGTGCAAGTAACAACAAAGCCGCCGCAACCTGCGCTTGAAGGACGTTGCAGGCCTTTGCAGGCCTCTACAGTGCAGGGTGAGCTCGCGGCCCAGGGTAAACGTTGCTTACATTCTAGCGCCGCATCGGTATCGTGTGCTGCGGGCCTCAGAATAGGCTGCCATGCTTGCACCTCAGTGGGGCACCCCAGAACCCCCGCCTAGGCACGCCGGTTTCGGGGCCCACCCAGATCCTAATATGATTCTTCTTGCTTGCAGTCCCTTCCACCCTTGGCGAGCCCACCAGTATGGACGGCGTGTTGCGCTGCTCTCTCTGTTCAAGGGCCTTTGCTAGGCATGACCTACGCTATAACCCGGTGAGGCCCAGACTAATTTTGTCGCGCCTCGTACCCGGCCCCTCCCGCCTTGCTGGCAGGCACCAGAGTGCCTGCCAACTTCCCCGTCCTGCCTTCCGCAGGTTGGCGGCGGTGTTCGCAACCATGGGAGCGATTACCTCTGCCGCCAGTGCTGGCAGGTGATCAGTGGGCAGCCATGGCCCGAGCAGGCAGAGAGCGCGGCCATGACCAGCGGGGTGACCGGTGGCGGGTTGAACGGGCATCACTACCCGCAGACCCACAGCGTGTCGCCACCGTCTCCAGAGGGCTCAGGCCGCCCCCCGCTGGGCCGCCGGCAGCAGCAGCAGCAGCTGTTGATGCAGCAGCAGCAGCACATGCAGATGCAGGCGCAGGCACAGGCGGGCAGCCCAGTTTCTATGGACTTGCTGCAGCGCAGCACGTCTGCACCCATGAGCGGCCTGACGGCCGCACAGGCGGTGCAGTACACACAAATGCAGCAGCAGCAGCAGCAGCAACAGCAACAACAACAATTGAATGCCTATGGAATGCAGCAGCAGCAGCAGGGGTTGGGGCTGTATCGCCGCAGCATGAGCTTCCACGACGTTCGACACCAGCAGCATGCGGCGGCGTCGGGCGCGCAGGCGCTCCCGATAGGCGGCTCCAGCAGCTCTCAGCGCCGCCCCTGGCAGCCCGCCTCCATGCCAGAGCAAGTGGCACTGCTTGCCAGCTCTGACGATCCCCGGTGGGGCAGCCTGGCGGCCTCAGCATCAGCATCAGAGCACCGACGCTCCCGTGCACGCGGGATAGGCGGTAGCAGCGCCTTAGGCGGGCAGTTTACGGGAGCCTCGGCACCTGTGCGCGCGGGTCTGCTCAGCGGCAGCGTGCCACAGTTTAATGCAAACGAGGTGAGGGAATGACGCGATTGGAAGTCAGGGTGGGGGTGGGCTGTTGCATAGCTTCTTGTACTGTTTAAGCTACCAGTCAACCCCACCCCACCTTCCTGGCATTCCATCTCACCGCTCTCAACTGCAACAGGAACGGTGCCGCCTTACTGCCTCGGCGGGTGTGCCTTTCTACTCTCTTTTGTCTCCATCTCTTCCCCGGAACTTGAGCCGTGCTTGCTCCTGCATTACTTTCTATAGCATTTCTCATCAGTTCATTGTCGTTCATTGTTTCCCCTGGTATGTGTCTGTGTGTGCGCAGCTGGGGGGCATGCTAGATGAGGCCAGCCTGGAGTTGTTTGAAAGCCAGAGCCACCTGTTGGATCCCGACTCGCTGGCGGCGCTTCAGAAGCAGCGGCAGCTGCTGGACTGGCAGCAGCAGGGGTCGGTGGGCGACGAGGCGGGGACCCTGGCGGCAGCTGCCTCACTGGAGAGACAGGACTCAGCAGGGAGCGGCAACGAGCCCTTGGAAGTCAGGTGGGAGCCAGGGGGCGGGGATGGGCACCGAAGGGGGTTCCGGCTATGGGAACAACATGGGCTCCGTGGCTTGGTGGGAGGGCTGTGGCGAGGAGGGCAGACAGCTGCGCTGGTGCTTGGTGATGTGATGTGGTGCGGTGCGGTGTGGTGTGGTGTTGGATTTGATAGTTGAGGATGCCAGGGCCATCATGGGTAGATAAAGCTGCTAGACTTGGGCTGATAGGCCGGCTTGGCTGCCCGACTGGGGTGGGCGTGGGATGCAGAAACCTGTGGCAGTTGCCTGCCTGTGGCTGTGCATCCCTAGTCATCTGCACTTGCGCGTAAGCGACCTATCTTTCACTACTTGAAGAGGCCATACGCTTTGGTGCCTCAGCACAGCACAGCACAGCACAGCACAGCAGGAATCTCACTCCATCCCTGACCCGCCCGCTCCGCCCTCGCTGCTTGCCGCTGCCCCTGCAGCAACATGAAGCGTCAGCTGCGGGCGGCGGTTCAGGAGCGCGACGTGCAGCTGCAGCGCAACAACGAGATGACGCAGCAGCTGCAGGACAAGAAGCGGCAGCTGTTTAACGCAATACAGGTGCGGGCTATGCGCATACGTGGCGGAGGCACATGGTACCACGCTGGCCATCGCGCCAGCCGCTCGGCCAAGCCTGTGTGCCAGGATGCATGCCGCTGTGCAGACCTTGCTTGCGCTTGCCTCAGGCATGCTGGATATTGGGGGCCCCTCCCTCAATCCACTTGTGCTGCTTTAAGCCGCCTTGTTCCAGCGCTGACTAGAAATGAAGTATGTTTCTTCAGCTGCCTTCCCCACCGCATCCCTGCACCTGCAGGAGCGTGAGGGGTTGCGGCAGCAGGTGCGTGGCCTGGAGGAGAAGTGCCGAGAGTTTCAAACGGCGCTGCAGTGCAAGATGTGCAGAGCGGTGAGACAACCACCCGCTGCCGCCCGCCGCAGCTATGGGCCAGAATCTGCTGTGCTGTGTTGTGCTGTGCTAAGCTGCAAACGCCTGGTTCACAGTCTTGAATGGATGCACTCCTGCTGCTTGTTGTGCGCCTGACCTGTATGGTGTGGCCCTTCTTGCCGCATACCGTCTACGTTTCCACGTTTGCCAACCATCCACCAACCCACCAACCAGTGTTTGTACACCCTCACCCTGCCAACTCGCCCACAGGGGCCTCCCTTACCTCCTCCTCCTGCCCCTTATTGCCCGCCTGCCTGCTTGCTCCCCTTCACCTCTTGTAGGTCCAGCGCAACTGTGTGGTGCTCCCCTGCCTTCACTTCCTCTACTGCGACTCCTGCTTCAAGCAGCACTGCGCCGCCAGCCGCAGCTGCCCCGCCTGCAACTGCGCCATCACCGGCTACCACACGCTGCTCATGCACAGATGAGGGATGGGTTGTGGCTGCTGCGAGCCTGGCGCAGCACCGCACAGCACTGCACTGCACAGCACAGCACAGCCCACCCATTCGGGCACCCGCTGCTGTGCTGGACTGCCAACCGCGCCCCCAGTCCAACCCTCCAACCCCCACCCCCCCTTTGAGCGGCCCAGCCCCGCTATGTGAGCGGCCATCGGCATAAGCTCACGCAGGCGCTCAAGAGCTGACAACCACACACACACCCCTCGCACTGAAATTCCCTTGTGTCGCTTCCACCGTCGCCATCAGCGCTTACTTGGATGCCTTGCGAGATGACTCCAACAAGAAGAACCCCACAATGAACGTGGTCCCGTAGCTTTTCCCTCCTGGTGTGCTGCCGTGTGCGCTACAAACCAAATGCCCCCTCTTTCCTTTGTTGCAAGCGCGGTGCGGCGCAATCC